>CAIGRF010075302.1:0-13267 GCA_903798235.1 Fraxinus ornus | reverse complement strand
ACGGCGCCAAAAACTTGTCACGCGTTTTCTATAACGTGGTTTAGACCGCAAGTGTATGGTGTCAAGTTTTGTAATATAGCAATGTAGTTAGAGAATCGAATCCACAGGGATTGTAATTCAGATTTCTACTAAATACTATAATTATATAGCATCTATTTTATCTAGACGAATGAATTTTTTAATTAATGGTTTTTTTAATCTAATATGATAATGAATTCAACAAATAAATGCAAGCTAGAAGAATAATCAAGTGAGGAAGCCTAGGCTTATGATTTCACCTAACTATCAAATATGATTCTCAAAATCTTAGTTATCTCTAATCAATTTTCCATGTTTATAAGCAAGAGCCCTAATGTAATTTTTACCTCCTCCCTCGCGTGTCGGATAAAAATTAATCCTAGAAATTAATTCAAATATCTCTATTTCGAATTAAAATCTAGAAATTATCAAATTCATGATTCTTTTATGCAGTAAACTTCATAGATCCTATACCTTATCTTGAAACCTATAAAATCTATGTTGTGTTAATCTTATGATCGCGCCTAAATTCTCATCTCTCGAGTGTCGAAATTGACTAGCATCTACTCATTCAATAAGTGGGCCATTAATTGAATGCATTAAAATCATAACACTAATAAACGGAATGGAGAATTTCATAGAAATAACTAAAATCAAATCAAATCATAATCTCAAGTTTTGGTTACAATCAAACCCTAGAAGAATATTTTAATTCATGATAAGAAACATGAAATATATATAATTCAAAGCAAACAAAATAAAGAAGATAATAGAAAAAACTAGTTTTTGGATAGATCTTCTATCTTCTTCCTTGATATTGTTCTTGCCTCCCTTTGATTTCTTGAATTATATCCACTTTGCCTCCTTCAATTGTGTATTGAATTCCCCAACAAAAGTGGTCTTTGGAGTTGTATTTATATCATCATGAAATCTTGGACGGGTTGGAGTTGTATTGGGCCAAGAAAAGAGTTCAAAAGATAAAAAAACATATTTATGGCACAGGCGACGCCTCGGTGGTATTGCGGTGCCGCGAATTCTAGTGATTTTTAACAAAACAGGCGCTGCGGCGCCCATCTTCGGGTGGAAAAACTACACTGCGCATCTTTCAGTATTTTTATCATAAAGCTTTCTCCAGATGTCCGATTGAGGTGATTCAAGATGATTTGGAAAGAGAACTCAAAGGGTTACAACTTTGTATGAGATATCATTTTTCAATTCAAAATTACTATGTCAAAAATGAGTCTCAATATGAGACTACAAATCATGAGCATAACTTTTTCGATTAGAAATTGATGTGTGATCATACTTTGACTATATGATCCATTTGACTTCTTTATTCATTCAATTGACTCCAAGCACTCTCGAGTCTTCATTTTGAAGTCCGACACAACTTTTGAGTATTTGTACGGCGCCAAAAACTTGTCACGCGTTTTCTATAACGTGGTTTAGACCGCAAGTGTATGGTGTCAAGTTTTGTAATATAGCAATGTAGTTAGAGAATCGAATCCACAGGGATTGTAATTCAGATTTCTACTAAATACTATAATTATATAGCATCTATTTTATCTAGACGAATGAATTTTATAATTAATGGTTTTTTTAATCTAATATGATAATGAATTCAACAAATAAATGCAAGCTAGAAGAATAATCAAGTGAGGAAGCCTAGGCTTATGATTTCACCTAACTATCAAATATGATTCTCAAAATCTTAGTTATCTCTAATCAATTTTCCATGTTTATAAGCAAGAGCCCTAATGTAATTTTTACCTCCTCCCTCGCGTGTCGGATAAAAATTAATCCTAGAAATTAATTCAAATATCTCTATTTCGAATTAAAATCTAGAAATTATCAAATTCATGATTCTTTTATGCAGTAAACTTCATAGATCCTATACCTTATCTTGAAACCTATAAAATCTATGTTGTGTTAATCTTATGATCGCGCCTAAATTCTCATCTCTCGAGTGTCGAAATTGACTAGCATCTACTCATTCAATAAGTGGGCCATTAATTGAATGCATTAAAATCATAACACTAATAAACGGAATGGAGAATTTCATAGAAATAACTAAAATCAAATCAAATCATAATCTCAAGTTTTGGTTACAATCAAACCCTAGAAGAATATTTTAATTCATGATAAGAAACATGAAATATATATAATTCAAAGCAAACAAAATAAAGAAGATAATAGAAAAAACTAGTTTTTGGATAGATCTTCTATCTTCTTCCTTGATATTGTTCTTGCCTCCCTTTGATTTCTTGAATTATATCCACTTTGCCTCCTTCAATTGTGTATTGAATTCCCCAACAAAAGTGGTCTTTGGAGTTGTATTTATATCATCATGAAATCTTGGACGGGTTGGAGTTGTATTGGGCCAAGAAAAGAGTTCAAAAGATAAAAAAACATATTTATGGCACAGGCGACGCCTCGGTGGTATTGCGGTGCCGCGAATTCTAGTGATTTTTAACAAAACAGGCGCTGCGGCGCCCATCTTCGGGTGGAAAAACTACACTGCGCATCTTTCAGTATTTTTATCATAAAGCTTTCTCCAGATGTCCGATTGAGGTGATTCAAGATGATTTGGAAAGAGAACTCAAAGGGTTACAACTTTGTATGAGATATCATTTTTCAATTCAAAATTACTATGTCAAAAATGAGTCTCAATATGAGACTACAAATCATGAGCATAACTTTTTCGATTAGAAATTGATGTGTGATCATACTTTGACTATATGATCCATTTGACTTCTTTATTCATTCAATTGACTCCAAGCACTCTCGAGTCTTCATTTTGAAGTCCGATACAACTTTTGAGTATTTGTACTTTAATCCTCGAATTTTGGATCTCATACAATTTAGTCATTTTCTCCAATTTTTGCCTACTCTTACTTATTTCCTTCAATTTCATTAACCTATATCACAACATCAAAACACACATTAAAATGTTATAAAACTCGTAGAATTAAGTTAAATATCAAGTTTAAATGATATNATTTGGAAAGAGAACTCAAAGGGTTACAACTTTGTATGAGATATCATTTTTCAATTCAAAATTACTATGTAAAAAATGAGTCTCAATATGAGACTACAAATCATGAGCATAACTTTTTCGATTAGAAATTGATGTGTGATCATACTTTGACTATATGATCCATTTGACTTCTTTATTCATTCAATTGACTCCAAGCACTCTCGAGTCTTCATTTTGAAGTCCGATACAACTTTTGAGTATTTGTACTTTAATCCTCGAATTTTGGATCTCATACAATTTAGTCATTTTCTCCAATTTTTGCCTACTCTTACTTATTTCCTTCAATTTCATTAACCTATATCACAACATCAAAACACACATTAAAATGTTATAAAACTCGTAGAATTAAGTTAAATATCAAGTTTAAATGATATATAAAGTATGAGTGAAATACACTCATCAATACGATTGAGTTACTTTTGTATTTATATTGCTTGGTTGGAATATTATTGTTATTAGCTTTGTTGGAGTTGGTTGAGAATCTCATTGTATTAATAGAATATCAGATACATTATTTTTGTTCAATTATGTAAAATTTTAACAATCATCGTATTTGAAACCTCTAATTTTATTTGTGCACTTGTCTAGTTGTTAGCTAAAAATTCAATTGCATGCTGGAGAAGTACAGCCTCTAATGTGCAATATCACTTCCAACTTGTTCACCTGAAGAAGAATAACATTAATATTGTCTACGAGAAGTCTAAAGATCAAGTAGTAGATATGTTAAGAACAACATCGATCTGAATTCATTCTTCAAATGGACATGTTAAGAGTTAAGATACAAAAAAAAAAAATTCGAGTGGTTCATAAGTTTCTCGAAAGAATGAGTCAAATAGATATGAAATATAAGGTTTCAAAATCTACATTTCGTGACTTTCTTTAATGCTTATACAAGAATGATGTAAATACTAAGGGTGATAACTTGTAGAAGTAACGAAACAAGGCAGAAAGTTCAATAATGTAGCTCTTTAAAATGCAAGTATTGTACAAGTACTCACTCCCAAAATTGTTCCTGGCTATATACATCGAAAGCATGGGGAAACCGAACAGATTTGGATTCAACATGAGCTTGCAGCTGTGGGATTCACTGTTTTAGAAGTTTTCCTTGTGAAAATGGAAGCGGGTGGATGAAGTCAAGCTAAGTTCTTGGCAAAGCTGGTTGATTGGCTTGGTAAGTATTGGACTTCCACAGTAGAAAACACCTGAAATGCGTCCATGTATCATTTAGATCAAATCTATTGATCAAGTAATTAGTCTCGTATCTAGTTTTTAGAGAACATATGTTTTTCACCACATAAGTACATTTAGGCAACCGACTTCACTTACCTGGGGTTGAATCTCGTTTGACATATGAAGAACTAATCATATGACAATACACAGCTGAGATGAATTGATATATCTTACCTATCCGCGAAGATGGATGTGTCGTGGCCAAATGCGTGAAGACTTTTTTCCAGTTTGGTCTTGCAAAATGTGTTCTTATCTGTTGCAGTTGTGAGTTAGAACTAGAAGCATGTAGATCATTAAATTGAGAATTTTGTCATTTCGTACCCGGCTTTCTGAAACAACATCAACTCCATTTTTAGCATGCTGTAGAGATTGAACCATTGCTATTAGAGCCGATCGAGCATCTCCTTCCTCGTACACACTTGTTAAATAGTTGTGCATTTCTATTATTTGCTGCAACATTCAAAAGTACCATTAGAAAATGTTTCAGGTCTAACTTTTGTCATTGGAGAAACAGTGAAACTGCATACATTATGATCATATTTTGTAATGTCATCCATGACACCTTTGAACCAATCGAAGGATCCTTGTTCCCGTGTCACCCAGTAAAAGTATGCTCTTTCGGGACCTTTCTTATCAAATGATTGACTATCTGTCCTTCCCTGTGATCGTTTGATTCTGTTCATACATTAATTCGTCGTGTATAATAATGAAAATCAACATGCTTTAGTGCTTACAGATTCAGCCTCATTATTCAAGATATCTTTTATGATGCTGATAAATGGGGTTGCTCCAATCCCCAAACCAATTAGCAGTAGAATGTCATATTTCTTGTAATTCTGCGCTGGGGCACCGTAAGGTCCTTTAATCAGGATTTCGGGAAATCTGGCTCAAAGATGAAAATTACTAGATTTGATGCCAATTGTGCAAACTTTTGAAAAGAACCATTGCCAGGACAAATTCCTTACTCTTGTGAATGTTGTGTTTCTGAATATGGTTTTGTTTCCATTCTTACTAGGTTTCCCTTACTTGGTTGTGTACACTGAGGTTCACAGGCCTGCATTCATGTGTTCCTTCTTAGAACCATAATAGTCGTGTTTAACATATAAGGAACTTGGTTAAGTGAGTGCAAGAAGATATGATCACCTTGTCAAATCGCGTTCTAAGTTCTGTTGTCCAGTCTCCCAGTGTACGTATGTGGACGCTTAAGTAGTCATCGCCTGGTGCAGAAGTGATAGAGAAGGGATGCCTGTACAAAGTTACACAGATTAAGCCTATTTTCTACTTACTGAACAGTCATAGGCAGAAACAAATCGGAAAGTAAGCACAGCAGAAACACTGATTTATGTAGTGGTTCACCCTCAAAGTGAGCTAAGTCGAGTTTACTGCTGCAGGTGGAAACTATAATGAAGAAGGGCATAAGGTGATCTCATGCTTTTCACACATACAAAGAGGCCTCTTAAAATCCTTTATGTAGTGGGGATATTAGGAGCATAAACATATATGTAGTACCAAATATAGAAAAATTCGCCTCGGGGGCTTCCACAGTTGAGGGGATGAGTGGTCAGTATAATTAGAAGCTCACTCAGTCCAATATACAGTTCTTGAGCACTGATATTGCTAGTTAAAAAATACAAACTGAAATGATTTCTGATTACCATTCAAAATTTGATATATCCAGACACTTGACAAAGAGGTACATTCCACTCTTATATTTGAATCCTGAAGGTCTGCTCATGTATAGTGCCAATACATTTCCTGTATATATGACGGCCTGCAAATCCCAAATTAAAAACAGGATGAATTTAAATTCATGGTATGCATTTGGAAAAAACAATGTAAAGTTACACGTAACAACCTTAACGATGTCGACCCTGTAATTTCGATCGTAAAGGGTGAGGATTCTCTCACTGGTGTAGGCAAGCATTGGTACAGAAATATACATCCATGTCTGCAGAGAGAATTCATTGTTCAACATCAGCTCTCAGGTAACTGTGAGGCTGCATATAGAATTGTTTGGAAAAAGATGTATTTTTTTTCCTTCAGCAGAAGACACGAAGATTTGGTTACTTGGTTCGACATTATGCCTACATACCGTTTTTTTATACCACTCTCTGGTGAGGAATAGGAAGTAACCATGGAAGAGGATGAGGACATAAACAAGGGCCAGCAGATGATGTGCATACCAGAAGGCATTGAATCCTGCTAAATGGTGAAAAGGCCATGGCAATTTGATGACATTCCTTCTGAATGAATGTGTTGCCAATGTGAAGGAGAAAATCATCAGAATTATCATCAAAACTCCAGTAATTCCCGGGATGGTGCCAAGGACTTCTAAATAAGTCGGCTGGTGATAGTTGAAGTCACGTCCAAAAATAGCCATAAATTGATTGTTTGGACAAGATGTCAATCTTACAATATTGCAACTCAAGTGCATACTAGTATGAAGAAAGGTTCCTACAGCAATTGCTAATGCAATCAACTTGTGGAAGTTAATGTTATCGTCGAAGGGGACTAAGGTACCAAGGAATGTTTCTCTGAGCTTTGTAAGAGTTCGTCTACACACAGGAAGAAGAATTAGAGCCATATTGAACTTAAGAGTCTCGGCAGCACCCTTGGCAATACAGACACAATAACCCATGACTTGGAAAGAGCTCCTCAATTGATATTGTTTGAACTTCCAAGTAAAGAGTGCAAGATTTATACAAAACCACAAGGTGAGTACCCATATTCTCTTCCAGTTCTCATGTACTTTCTCAGAGTTTTTTGATACGAATTTGCTTACTGGTGTTCTGTATTGTTTTGGGATCATACTTCTTGCTAGAGTTTGTGGCTTCTTCGTGTACTTTTTCCCTTCATCTGAGGTAACCATTCCCCTTAGCAGAACTTCAAGTTGCCACATCTGTCCAAAGTATATTATAAGAACTGGAGAAGAGGAGATTCAGCTAAGAAAATAGCAAAAGAGAAGAAAGATCTTCACCTCTATATATCCATGATGATCAGGATCAAGCTCTTCCATGATTAAAGCAGCATATGTTGCAGCATGTTGCTTGAATTTTGACAATTTGTTTGCCGAAGCGCTCATTACTAGAACCTTAAATCATAACAATGTCAAGAAGGTTCGATTCCATACAAGTGGAAGAAGAAGAAGAATAGAAAGGACTTAAAAAGGCCTCACCTCTGTAACCTCGTCCTCGGATAGCTTTCCATCGCCATTCTTGTCACACCTATAAATTCATCAATCAAAATTATTTCGACGGCAGAATCCTTATTCTCCTTAAAGTCTCAGAATTCTTACATGTCAAAGAAAATATGAAGCCTAGTATCAAGGTCATGATTTGTCATGTCTTCCCAAAATGATCTTAGTTCTTCTTTATTAATCCCGTTTTCTGTCCTGATGTTCCTACGCCTTGCCAACGCCTCAAACAACTCCGCAGCAAATTCTTTGCTGTCTCCCATTCCTTGTAAAGCACAAAATGAAATTGTCACCACCAAGTGAAATCACAGGCAACACAAATGTCAAATTTATAGGAAATTAGGCTTGAAGAAAATACCAATGCACGCTCCGAATTTGTCCTTCAACAGCCTATCATCAACAGCGTGTTGATTGAAACGTTTTTCAACCACCTTCCATGCATCTCCTTCCTTCCCCGTTGTTGTCCTGTCAAGAAATCGTAGGCCCCTAAGCCCTCGAACTGCGCCAGATTCTGTTCTTCCCATCCTAGGAACATTATCCTGAATTTGGTTCCTCCTTCTAGTCATGCTTGCTTTTTGCTCCAAAGATTTTTGATTTGTAAATTTGTGTATAGGACCCATCTTTTCGTCTTCAATTAATGGGACATCAGCCATATTATCAATCTCAATGCTCTCCAGAATCCATTTTACGGATTCCGATCTATGTAGTTCTTTATTGTTCACTGGTTCCATGAAACTAACTTCTTTTTTCTGTTGAGATACTAGTAAGAAGATTAATTTCTGATTCTTGGTGTTTTGCAGGTTGAATCTTGAAAAACAAAAAAAAAAAAATTTGAAATGAAGGAAGAGAATAAGAAACAGAAGAGAAAAACACTCAGATATATGAGGGGAAAATGAAAGCAGAGTTAGTTAAATCAGTTGCCCAAAGGGAAAATTGCAGTGGAGAGCCCCCCAACTTATTAAATTTGTGCAATAATTTTCTCTTGATATATTGGTTGCCAACCTTTCAAGTTTATAGAAACTTGATTTTTTGGAATCTCTAAATTTGATAAGAAAAATGATTATACTCTTAAGATTAATTTTTAAAAAAAAAAAAAAACTCAAGTCCTCTTTCTGTGCCTTTGCTTAGACCTTTTCCGCAAGCCATTCACCAAACATTGTCATCGAGGGAGAGTAACCAACACGGGATTGGGTGTTGTGGAACAATAAAGACGGGAATGTTGGTCAGCGAGCAGAAGTTAAAGGGACAACTCAGAGGCAAGGGGTGGAAAACGTGGTGATGGTTAGAGGGGCAATGAGAATGTTGATTGTTTTCTTTTAGACTGCTTTCTTTTCCTTTTCCATTTATTTTTTCTGTATAAATTATTTTAAATTGATCTATTTTATCCATCAAAAGTGTTCCACAAGTAACGTAGACAACATGTACATGAATTGTTCACTAAATAACACTGTGTTAAAAACTTCAAAAGTCAGGGACATGTTTACCAAGAAAAAATGGTTAGGGACGAACTTCCTGCAAGACTCGCAATTGGGAGCCTCCACTACAATTTTCTCTTTCAAAGTTCAAACGCATCATATTCCAATTTTAAACAACCAAAAGTAAGATGTAACAAATGCTTTTTATATGGGTTAAATGCATTGACGTGCAACCAGGCCATTTATCTTTTATTTTGAGCGCAATTAGATCACGCAACTATGATTTAAGTGCACTTGCGATCACTCCATCTATTTCCGACAGTCTAGCTAATGTGTTATGTTGACGTTGACGTTAAAAAAATTAAGAGACGACGTGTATAAAGGATGAAAATGGTTCGGTAAGCATTTATAAATATGTGTTTTAAGATGGATGATGCTGAATATTGTATGGTCTGAACGTACGAGTCATTCCTCCATTAGTTTTAACTCTATTGCAACATATCACATTAGTTAGACTGACAGTGAGATTGAGTAATGTTAATTCAATTGTAACGTGGGATTTTTTATTTTATTTTTTCGTTTCACCATCACATCAATTATTTTCAAAATATTAGATTAAGTCCTTGTTTGATCTTCATTATTTTCAAAATATATTTTCAAAATATATTTTTCATTTTTTTTAACCACATTTTTCATCAATCTATTATTCCAAAATATATTCTTCCAAAATAATATGACTCAAACACACCCTCAATCACACATTTTTCAATAAAATAATATTACTACACATTCTCCATCAAGTAACTATTCTAAAATGCATTTTTAGCAAAAAAAAAGAAAAAAAATCATCAAGAATGGATGGAGAAACTAGACCAGTGCGTGAAATTTGGATGACTCGAATGAAAAATAAAAAATTAATGATATATTTGAATATTGTTACAGAAAATGAAATATTTGTTTATTTAGTCCACGTGTTGAGCACTTGAGCTCCATTTTTCAGAATGAATTTTGTAAAAAGTAATTATTTTATTTATTTATTTATTTATTTATTTTTAGATTTATGGTTAAAAAGTAGGGGGGAGGGGAAATTTGAATTAAAGTGCAAAATTCTTTTATTGAATTAATATGACATTGAAAATGAGTTTGATAAAAACTGAGTTTTAAAAATAAGGCTCAAGCAAGGTATTAAATTATATTTTCAACACGTATGTTCAAGTTTTTTTTTTTTTTTTTTCCATTAAAATCTTGGAATGTGCCCAATTTTTAAAAAGTGGAGCATGACTTAAACAACCCATGTATGTAATACAATATTGAATCATCTCATTTGAGATTGGGAGAAGCAATAGGTGTGGAAGGGTTCAAACGTTACGACTATAAGTGTTATACTTTATGTCCAATCGATTTTAGAAAATAAACACTTTTAATATATTCGATGCTTTTAATTTATGGAAGATCTATTATTTAATTGAATTATTATTATGATAAACTAAATTTATAAAGTCCGTAAATTCAACTCTTAATAACTTATTGACACAAGGAATTACGATTAATATGAAATACAAGTTACATATAATTGAATTTTTAACTATCAGTGATTGTAAATAATAACGATATACGAATATCATTATTGCTAATAGGACACATGTGTATTGTTTCTCACTTATAGAGTGAGTAATTGATCTCACAAACTAAAATATGGTGACATTTAAATGAACGTATGAATATTTCGTTAAGAGAACAAAATATTGGAGATCTCAGTGTTGATGTTTAATTTCTAAAGATAGTGGAGTTGGTTATTTGATTTGATATCATCATAGTGTATTATGTAAGGAGTCATGCTTTGAAAATATTGGATAATGCTCTATCAAGAGTCACTAATGTGAAATCGTTCGGGTATGATAAAAATCATGTGAATGTTGCAAATAATTAATAGAGAATTCGTCACTCTTAGATTGTAAAATATTATGAATGTTCATTCGCTTAAGTTGATTGGGTTATATTGAAGAAGGGATTATAATTCCACGACAAACGGATAAGTTTGATTTTGTCACACACATGTAACATTTTCCGTCACATATACCATGACAAATTGCTAGTTATCAATCAGAGACAACAAATGTAAATTAATTAATTTAGATGAAATAATGGTAAATCAAAAGGAGAATTTTAATTTATCTTATTTTAATTAGATCAAAATTATTTTAAACACAAAGACAATCCTTGAAAAGAATTGAAAAATATTCAAATCACGATTTCTATTTTGTTGTTTTTAAACTCACAGAACTTGATTTTCTTGTTCCAAAACTGTTTTAAAAACTAAAATTAATTCTAGGTTGAAAATGGGATCGCGAGGAGGTGGTCGGCTATTATCAATTAATTGATGCGTCGTGTCATTTTGCGTAGTAAGTACCATTGCTTACATACATTTAACTAAAAAGAATGATATTATTTTAAAGAAAAAAACTATGATTGTAACATATTAAATAATACTAGATTCAAATTATATTATCAATACTTCATAGCTAAGAAAATAAAAATATACTTTTGAATAACAATTGAAAAATAAATTTACGGTAGGTCCCAAAATTAAATAATATATTATGTCATCATTACTTCATTTAGTCGCCCTTCCAAAATAATTATTGCCCTTGTTAAAAGTGCAGCCCAAGTCTTAGCCCTATATCCAAATCCATTTAATTTCTTCTTGACAAAGTCACAAATTAATTCAATTCCAAATTAACTCAATCTCTTTCTTGATTCTACGACTTCAACAATAGAACTATAGACGCATCGTCTACCTCTGGTTGAATTTGGTGGGAATAAGGCATGTTTTGATTTTCACCAACTCCATGTGTTCATACTTAGAAGCATCTCATCTGCTTCAAGGTATAACCTTTGAATTTATTAATTTTAATTAACTTACCTTTGAAAATTAACTTAAAAGTCAAACATGATTGATCATTTCTAGTTGCTCGAATCTTGCAATACTCACTTAGCATGTACTTGCTCGAATCTTGCACTACTCACTACTTTGCTATTGTTAATAATTTTTTAGTATTTTTCAAATGAATTTTTTGAAGTGTTGTTACCTTTGTCTTTTTATTACTAGACTATTGTTGCTTTGTCAACTTATTTTTTTAAAAGGAATTTTTGTTATTTTTTCATCTTGTTAAATAATTTGTATTTTGTTGCCTTGTTGACTTAACATGAGATTTTTGTTGCCCTATCTTTCTATCATTGATTTGTTGATTTTATATTCCACAAGTGTACGGATCGTAACAAGTAATATAATGAATTTCAGAGTCCGGATATGATTCCTATGAAGACTATTATTTAACCATTAGTTAAATTATTCTTGACTTCAATTCGATTGAAAAGTAAATGTCCCTTTTCTCTACAGCGACTCTTTCTCTCTAGTCTCTCCACTCACGATTTGCTGTGCATTGAAGAAAACTCTCCGGTGACGATCTGCTTCGTCCGACGATAAATATCCGGCGACCCTGCCACCGTTCGAAAACCTCTGGTCGCCGACGCGAAGAAGTAAGTTTTGACTGCAAAATCGTGTTTTGAACGTGTAGAGTATATTTTTTCTAACCTATTTTCTTATAAATCTGAAATGTGAAAGCTATCGAGGTTGAGTTTGTTGGATGGAGACATTTTTTTGAACCTGTAATCGGATTATCACTTCCAGTTACTTTTGGTTTTTTAAGGTTTGATTTTCCCCCTTCCGATTTCGGAGCCTTTGCAAGAAATGGATTCTAATTCACAATTGAATGATTGGTTTATAGTGTTTATATGTACTAATTAAGCTGTTGTAAATCGTTCATAGTAATTTTCATAGTGTTTTCTTGTCTAATTCAGAATTAATTTCTAGTGTTTTCTTGTAAATCGTTTATAAAGAAATATTGATTGCTGCAAATAGCCATAGGGTCAGTTGGTTTAAGTCACAGTCATCTTGCTTGAATTTATTCAGTCTGTCAATTTATGATGAAGGGGTAATGTTATTCATCCTACTTGAATTTATGATGAATTAGGATTGTTGATGGCCGGAAAAAATAGAGGAATTTGTAATTCTTGCAGGGGGCAGGACACATAATGCTGGACTGTCCAAAAAAGAGGAGATGCGCAAACTGTGGAGAGGGGTTTCAGGTTTGTTAGATGGTTGGAGGTAAAAAAAAAATCCAAGAATCAAGGGAAATTGTTCCTACCCGCAACAACCGTAAGTTTTTCAAGTTTTGTAAAGTTTCGCCCGACGAAGAGTATCCATTGCAAGGTGAATCAAGTGCCACTACGAACGGAAGTGAATCCGTCCACGATTTGTCCCGTATGTTGAAAGTGTGTGCAAAAATAACCTAGGAGAGGGACATAGAGATT
>CAIGRF010075200.1:21867-31868 GCA_903798235.1 Fraxinus ornus | reverse complement strand
AAAATCACAAATCCACCACCAACTACCGCACCACCACCTAAACACCATTAAAATCACAGATCCACCACCCCTACCTCACCATTTCCACCACCCCTACTCCGCTCAGCTCAACTATTCAGCTCTGAATGGCAAAGCCCTAATTCGCAGGGCGTCGCAGCAGCTGCTAATTTGCAGCAGCGTCTCGCAGCATCGTTGCCACTGCGCGACACTACCCTAATTTGCAGCAGCGTTGCGCCGCCACTGCGAATTAGGGCAGCGTCACGCGACGCTGCTGCGACGCCCTGCGAATTAGGGCAGCGTCGCCTAATTTGCAGCAGCGTCGCCCTGTGATTTTAGGTTTAGCCGTAGCGTCTTGAGCATCGCACCTCGATCTCTAGCGTATCTCCGGTCAGTGGTGGCAGAGTAGTGGTGAGAAGTCCACTCCATTCACCGGATTTACAGTTGAGAGAGAGAGAGACGGATGGAGAGGGAAAGGGAGAGGGAGAGAGAGACGTGAATTTAGGAATTTAAAAGGGTATAAATTAATTTTTATAATATTATTATTAATATTTAACTAAAGATAAATAATCCGTATCTATATATAAAATATCTGATTTTAGAAAAAATAAACCTCATATATGATTTTAGAATTTAAGATTTGAAAAGTAGAGAATTGGGTAATTTGCACTTTGAAAAATTTTATTTTATTTTATTTTTATTTTTTTTCTTTCTTTTTTTAATGATGATACCAAGTGCTAGTCCATGGATTGGCTCATGAGCTGGATCATTAGGTGGCTTCTAGGGTCAAGCTCATGCAAGCCTCCCAAGCTCGAGCTTGGCTGAAAGGCACAGCTACAGCTCGGTTAAATCCGAGGCCAAATTTTGGCTCTGGGGCCAAGTGTTGTGCAAGCCTTTTCTTTTTAATTTCGAAAACTGATTTTTTAATGATATCAAAATTAATTTTAATATGGTTAAAAAAACTTATTATTAGTGATATCCAGTGCTAATCAATGAGCAAGCTTGGACGACTTGTAAGGCAGGCCCATGAGCCAGGCTTGCAAGTCTCCCAAGGTTGAGCTTGACTGGAGGTTGAACTCAAGTTTGAGTTCAGGTAAGTTCAAGCCCGAGTTCTGGCTCTTGGGAGGAGTGACTTGTTTCTTGCACACAAGCCTTTTCTTTTTAATTTAGAAAACTGATTTTATATCAAAGGTTAATTCTTAATAAGGTTTAAAAATATTTTTATTATCAATGATACTTGGGGCCTGTTTGAGTCCCATTTTTGTGTAGAATGCATTTTGAAATAGTAGATTAATGGAGAATGTGGTGTTAAAAATGAAGGAAATTTTTTTGGATTATGTGTAATATTATTTTATTGAAAAATGTGTGGTTGAAAAGAAGAGAGAAAAATGTATATTTTGAAAAGAAAAAATGAGAATCAAACAAGGTTTTGCCTTTGTTTGATACCCATTTTTTTTTCTTTTATTCTCATTCTCATTTTTTTTTTCTCTTTCTTCATTTCAACCACATTCTATCAATAAAATAATATTACACATAAATCCAAAAATTCTCCTTACTTTTTAACTAGACATTCTTCCATCAATCACTATTCAAAAACCAATTTTTCTCCCAAAATGGGTGTCAAACATAGGTACTATTAATGGGCTAGCTCACGAGCTGGATCATTGGGTGCTTGTAGGATAGGCCCATGAACCTGCCCAGCATGCCTCCCACTCCCAAGCTTGATCGGGAGGCCGAACTCAAGCATGGTTAAATTCAAGCCTAAGATTCACGAACCAAGCCCACAAGGGTTTAAAGCCACTATCTTTTTTCATTTCATCATCTTTTCTTTTTAATTTATTTTACATTAAAATCAAAATGCTCCCTTAAAAGATAATCACGGATTTTTTTTTTATTATTTTTTTTTTATTGTAGTAGTCAAATGAGCAAAAACCGTCTACTAGAGATCCAAGTGCATCCAAATGTAGTAAAAAAAAAAAAAAAAAATTAGACTTGCTACATTTCACATAGTCGGGACCCCAACTCTAACTTTCCGCAACCATAAATAGAGACTTGCTACATTTCACATAAGTTGGGGATCCGAATGTAATTTTTCTGCAATAAAAAAAATAGACTTGCTACACTAAATATTTGTATTTGGTACTCAGCAATATGACTCATCAAATATCGAAACGCTTGAGAATCATTGTAACATACATCCAACATGTACAGAGTACAATTAACCTTTCACTTTCTATATACATCATAAATAGTTTGTCACCCACCTATGGAGGATAAATACTTTGGTATCTATACAAAAGAGATTCCATGGTATTTGCTGCATTAAGGGCATGTTTGCTGCTAATGTATTAGACAATACTCGACACAACTCATAAAATTTTAACTATTTTTCTTCCTCAAGCCTGTCGAGTTCAGCTTCCCAATCATGCCTTAAGTAACTTGTAATCCCACAGAAGGGAAAAGGAAAATTCAAATTCCAAGATCAAATGAAGGAAAGCCCGGAATATCGAGATTCTGAGCCATAGGTTCAGAGGTACTCACTTGATTCTGCATGGAGCACTCTGATTTGTGTCTGAGTTGTTTGGTAGCTTGTTCCTCAAGTGCATCAAGATCGATATCTTCAAAAAATCGATCGTCTTCAAATATATCTAGGTTTTCTTCAATTCTTGCACGTGAGGGTGAATTATTTTGTGCAGCTTCAGAATGTAACAAGAACTCATTATCTAAGTTGACCATTGGTATCGATTGAGCTTGGTCAAAGCTCAATTTCCTTTTCTGATTCTCTGTCATGTTCTCATTTTCAGTAGTATCTAACCTAGTTTGAGGAGTTTGAAGAGAATGATTTTGTGTTCCTATCAAGCTGGCACTTTGGTCTGTCCTAATACTTGGAACTGTGGAATCAGGACTAATATAAGTTGACAAGTTGGGCAATCTCTCCAAGGGTGATTGACTGAGTAAGGATCGCCTGAAATAAAAAACAAAGAAAAAGAAAAAATATTTCAACAGCAGCTATAATAAATTCTTGCAAGGGATTAGATCATGGGTGCTTAAGCATATATTTGTACCCAATTTTCCAACTAAACTGGCTTAAAGTGAAGATATAAAAAGTAAATAATTTAGATATTAAACATACTGTCATATGAGTACCTAAATGACCTGCACAATTCTTAGAAGTCAAATTCAATTGTTACATTTAGTATAAGGTCTTCTCTGTATATTCACTCAAAATCCAGCTTCAGACACAATATTGCTTCTCTCTAGGAGAACTCACCTTACACTCTCGGGAAAAAAATAAAAAAGAAAACATACAGCGAAGAGAATGATAAAATGAAAGCCAACTCAGAAAATTGATAGCAAACTGAAAATCATCAATGGAAGAATAGATAGAACAGAATATGTAAATAATAGAACAAATAAACAAAAACCTGTAAATTGCCATCATGTCGATTCTGCCCACTTCAGCTTCAGTACTTGCAGCTGTAGAATTTAAGCAGTCATCTATGAAACTATCATCATATGTACTGTTAGCCTCATCTTCCTCATCTTCAGACGCCATAACTTCTGAAGATACCCTGAGAATGAATGAGCATAAACTGTTAGCAAGCCAGGTTTAATTTCAGAATTGATCAATTGAATGATGAATGGGATTCTTTTAGCGCTAAACAAGAATAATGGTTCATGAATCATTTTTAGCTAGGTTCTTCCATCCATTGTATAATGCTAACAACTAAAAAAGATAAAAGAGGGGTGGGACAGGGCAGGGAGGAGATTTCGAAAAGTTAATGAAATAGTTAGAAGAAGGTGATTAGCACCAATAAAGAAATCACATGTAATTAGTGGTGATGATTAGAGTTTGATACATAAAAGCTTTATCGAGTACGTGAAATATAATAACAATAAATTAAGTTTTTTCTCATTTTATTGAGTCTGCTACATGAATCCCTTTTGGCACTCTGTTTGAGTTGCCACTACATCTAGCGACAGTTCCAACAATCAGATGTTTTGCAATTGCTTTAGGCTACGATAATTTTGGTTCATGTCTCCCTCTTCTAACTTGTTCTATTAGGATCGCATTGCTCTTATGAACGGGAGGTCCTTTCGATCAATGTGCAGATTACTTATAATCAAGTTATCGCTTAACATCAATTGTTGCTACCTCCATTAGTTGGAGCATATGATAATCTGCTGTTTTATCCATTCCAGTATGATGTTGCATCGCTTGTTCATTTCGTCCAATTTTGCACATAACTGACAAATCCATATTATATACACAGAAGATACCAGATTAACATGAAAATGTATTCTTTTCTTTCAAGAAAAAAGAATCAGATGCAGACGGCACAAAGTTCTTTACTATCAGGAGGTTACCAATTTGATAAATCTAGATGAATAAGAGCCCTAGTTCCAAAGCAGACTAGAGAGTGTGACAGCAATAAGTTGTACCTAAACAAGTTTAAATATTTTTAGTAGCATTCATTTTGTGACACTTAGTGTGCTGAAGTAGTTTGACACAAGAACTGAAAGTAAAAAGAGCAAATCACGGTTACTTTGAAATGGGAAAGTGAGAAGAGTTAAGCCCATTGACACTAGTGTTTTGTATTGGAAGTTATGTTGTTGATGAGACAACTATTCAAGAGTGTTTTTTTTTTTTTTTTAAATTTCAGTCTACTTTTTCTGAACATTCAGTCACTATCCAGTTCAAGATATGGGAACAAAAATTTTCATATATCCTACAACTTTCATTATCCAAGCAAGGACTTACTCAGCTTCCTCTTCAATATAGACTGTCGCGCCTTTTGCTAGCCTTTTCTGACCTGAATGAAACAAATAAAGAAAGAAACGGTTCACTTAGAATATTGGTTCACTTTCAAATGAATTCCCGTCCGTAGGTTAAAATATACCAGTTAGAATATCATTTCAAAATCACAGTAGATATCCTACATTTTAAGGGAAGATTCCTAAGAGAAAAATACCCACGCGACAGTAAAACGAAACAGATGAAAAACATGAAAAGTACAAGACAGTCAATCTTTTACCTCTGACATGCTTAACTGCAGCATGACCGTCATTGACAGAAGAATTTTTCAGTCTCTCAATAAGTTCACTCTGTTCCTTGCGTTCTGAAGGCATTTTCTGATGGAGATCTCCATGTTTGCGTAGCCTTCTAAACTTACATGGCTGCTCAACACTTTCACACTTGCCTCCAGAACTTAGAGCCCAGTCTTTACTACTGCTTGTGTTCGACAGTTTTGCAATAGGAGTTTGGGTTTCTTTGACCACGGGAAATGGCGATTGGCATGATTTTGGTGCGTGGTTTTTCAAATGTAGTGGTGAGGTTCCAAGTTCACTGTGAGGCGAGGTCAGGACTTCCATTTGATTCACATTGCCATCACCATCCACCTTTTGTGGAGACTTCATTAAAAAAACAGAATGCATGTTTGGGGACGAGACAAAATCCGGAATCATGAAGTCAACTCCTTTACCCTTTGATATCCCTGTAAAACAAATGAACTCATCACATATAAATATGATACTGAAATTTGGACATGGAAATTTCTCTAATGTTGAAGTTTCAAGAAAAGAAACAGACTGGAATCACTTATAGGAGACTCCGGAACAACCCCGCTCTTGATAAAATTAGTTAGTCGTGGACTGAGCTCAGAATCCCTCAAATCGTTGTTATCTTCATCATCTAAGTCCATTGATATTCTATTACGCTCCAATTTAGGATCTTTATCGTAGCTATCCTTTCCATTTGACTTTCTGCTAGATGGCAAAGAATTCTCAGCTTCTGTTGCTCTTGTCTGTGATACGGAAATACCTTTAGCTAGCACGGGTTTTTCTTTAGAATCTTTAGTTGAAGCCTCAAAGCCAGAAGAATCTTGCATCACATTGCTTACAAATTCCATATTGCCACCAATTGTAGACTTGGAATGAGATATCAGAGGAAGTTGTGAGAGAGATAAAACCAGGACCCGTCCAAGATCATCAACAGAGACAAATTCTGAATCAAACAGGAAAGAATGGGCAACAGAGTTCTGTCCATGGATATCCTGCATAGATATATCTTTAGTTCTTGAAATATCCACAAGTTCTGCATCAGTTTCTGGTAATTCTGTTTTCAACTCCTCTTCAGCAGAATAGCCAGGGTTCTCTAAATATGAAACAAAATGTTAGTTATGCAGATTATCAAGGCAGATGAAAATCAGTTGGCAAGTCTTATTGCACTCAAATGTATGACAAAGTCTTTAAAAGGCAAAACCTCTCATTTGATTTATTAGTTGCATTTTAAATTGCCTTAAAAGAATATTGAAAGGTTTAAGAATCAAAATTAATCACAACAAAAGCATGTATTTAGATTCTTGACACATCCATATCTAGCAACTAAAGTCTGTTTCTAATCAAATTGTCTCCCTTGGTTTGGAGTTCTACTGAAAGGAAAGAAACCCTTTGGCAGAGTAAAAGTGCAGTTGAAATCTACTTGAATATAACAAAAAAAAAAAAGGAGTACATATAATTCAGAAAATAACATCTGAAACCAACCGTTCTGAGATTAAAACTTGTAAAAATTAGATGATCAAGTGATGGACCCATAACAATAGGTGAGGATTATAATAATTTCAAATTTTAGACAATAGGAAAAGTCTCTCGCGTATTTTCACAGACCTCCAAGTGCCATGGGAAAGGAAGTACTCAATTAGTTGTGTACTAAATGAGCCACTATGCCTATCGAGTTGTCACAAACACTCACCTTTAGTGTTTTTATCATACAGTTCCTCAGCTTCTAATCTGAAATAGGGCTTTGAAAAGTCTTCATCCTGAACCATCGTAATAAGTCATGACATGCAAAAGATACCACACGTGCAGGAATCAACCAAAGCTAAAGAAAAAACCTCAGTCATAGAAGTTTTGCAGTCTGTGGAGAATGATAATCCCTGCAGATTTTGCATTGTATCTATAAGCATTCCCGTCATAGATGAATGTGCCACACTGCACACACTGCAGGGAAATGCCTGGAAATGAGGGAAGGCAATTAGTGATGGTCTCCAATCTTTCTCTCTAGTAGAGCAAAAGTACTTGTCAAGAATGTTTGTCTCTTCATCCGTTAATTTGGTTTTATATGCAGGTGTCTGAATAAGGTGATCATCTTTCACTTTCATTCTGCGAGGAACAAATTGTTCGACTGAAATCTCAACCAGTTGAACTTCGGGCTTGAAAATATGGGGAACCTGCAGATACATAGTGCAATCAAGGTGTTAGCAACCATGAAATTAAAATCGACCTCAATCAACTCAGCTGATAAAGCATACCATCCTTGGACTAGAATGGAAATTAAAGCTATTCATTCCACCATTGCTCATATGTTTCTTAATGGCCTTGCTGTTCACCTGCTTTCGCATGTAACCCTTCAATTCTGACCCTTCACACGCCAAAACTAGTAAAAGCTTGTTGAGGAAATTAATAATTATATATGAATTACTTGAACATCTATGAGACGTTTGTTTTGTTGTTCTAAATAATAATTAATGCTTACTAAATGTACGTGTAGATTAAATAAAGCATCAACCCCAAGAAAATGAATAATTAGGAAAGAGAAGGATATCCACACGTCCTTCATGCTTCCTTCCAGTCCTCCCCATCCGCTGAATCATTCTCAAAGGAGAGACATTAGCATCAAAACATATCACAAGATCAACTTCCATGATATCTAAACCTTCTTCGCCAATTGATGTCGCAACAATTACATTGTAACCACCTGTGCGAAATTTCTATGCAGACAAGTCAAGTAAATAACTGCAAATTGCTAACACCTCAAAGAGCAAAATAATTACCTCTAATACAGCCTGTTGAACTTTTTGTGATTGTCCCTTCAATGTTTTGCCTGCAGATATCAATAACTAGAGTAGGTGACACAGTACTGTTAAGTTCAGTTCCTTGCCGCTAAATTTTCTTATAAAAATTCTAATAGGATATCCTCGGGCAGAGGATTCTTCATCGTTGAAAAGTAAGTTGAATGAAAAACAAAATCATAGGCCTGTGAAGAGAGGAAGACTTGAAAGAAAGAATTGAACTATTTATCAACTTAGATGCATTAGATGAATACAAGATATGAATAAATATATTCACTAAGATGGCTATGGCATCAGCTTTCTCGTTTTTAGATAAAAAATAAGAATTAACAAGAACATTCAATAAGAAGAATTGTTGATAAAATATATTTTTTAATCAGTATGTATTATCAGAGGATATATATATATGTACTATTTAAGTTGATTATTAATTTCCTTATTTAGCTAGCATAGAATTAGGGATTTCTTTATGCATTCTTTCCTTGTATATATTGTTGTAATATTCTATAAATGAGTGGGAAGAGAAACGAGAAAAGCATTCTCTGCAAATTATTGTCATGGTATTAGAGCCCTAATTCTTATTCTTGCGTGAGATTTTTTTTGGTGATTGACTCTCAATAATCGACGGCCGCGTCTAAGCCACCATCTGGAATCTTCGATTTTTCTGCGTTTTTTAGTCTGCTATCCAGTCGCGTCTCGTGGTCCGGTTTTTCTTTGTCGCATCGTCGCCGCCGATCTTCTTCTCGCATCGCGTCTCTCAGTTCGCGCCGTCCTAGTGGTGTTGGTCGTTTCTTGTTTGCAGCATATTTCCGGCGTCTGGGTTGGATTGCAGAACTCTTGGGACACCTTCAATTGATTCTTCTGCTCTCGGGTGATACACGATTTCCTCAATTTCTTCGATCTCAGGTGATACAGTTTCTTCTACCCTCGTGGACTGATCTGTGGATAATTGGGCTGTTTAGTTGGGTCATTTGTTTTGGGCTTCTATTATTTGCAGTGTTGAATTGCAGAGTTGGGCGGTTGATTTGGGCTTCACTTAGTTGAATAGTGTTGGGATGTTGTACTTGGGTTCTTGTTTTTCATACATTATTAGTTGAACTGAATTATTTGGTTGGACCATACCCGATTTCATCATGTCAACCGATAAGAATGAATATGTTTGTGTCCGTCTTACTGGCAAAAACTATTCTTCTTGGGCATTTCATTTCCAGTTATTAGTTGAAGGTAAAGGTGATCTATGAGGACATATCGACGGGAGTATTCCCTCTCCAGATCAAGAAAAGGAAAAGGACAAATATCTGGCTTGGAAAATAAAGGATTCTCGTCTTATGGCTTGGATCATTGGATCTGTTGATTCTCAAATTGTTCTTAATCTCAGACCTTATAAGTCATCCCGTGCTATGTGGGAATACTTGAAGAAAATTTACACTCAAAGCAACAATGCTCGGAGGCTTCAGTTGGAGTTTGATTTGGCAAATTTCGCTCTGGACTCTCGGTCTATTGAAGAATATTATTCTAGTTTTTCTAATCTTTGGGATGAGTACACAGAAATTATCTATGCTTCGGTGTCACATGACGGTTTGGAGGCAGTTCAAACTGTGCATGAAGTCACCAAAAGGGATCGATTTCTCATGAAATTGCGTAGTGAATTTGAATCCATTTGTTCTAGCCTTATGAATCGCGAATCACTTCCAACTTTGGATGGTTGTTTGGGTGAGTTACTAAGAGAGGAACAACGACTTATTACTCGTACCTCGTTGGAACAACATCATCAAGCAACACTTCCTGTTGCGTATGCTGCTCAGGGAAAATTCAAATCTCATGATATGTCTGGTGTTCAGTGTTACAGCTGTAAGGGGTTTGGTCATATGGCTTTTCAGTGTCCACGAAAATTCTGCAAGTATTGCAAGAAGCCAGGCCATGTCATTAAAGAGTGTCCTACTCATCCTCCACGCAAGATTGGACCAAGTTATGTTGCTGCTGCCACTTTAGCATCTGGTTCTGCTCCACCGTCTGCTACCACTCAAGCTCCGGCCTGTCTTAGTTCATCTCACACTTCCATTACTCCTGAGATGGTTCAACAAATGGTTGTTTCTGCATTGTCTGCCTTAGGTATCTCAGGTAATTCACAACCGGCTCGTTCTTCTTGGTTAT
>CAIGRF010075182.1:43382-60945 GCA_903798235.1 Fraxinus ornus | reverse complement strand
AGTAGGCAAGAAGCAAAATTTAGTTGAAAATGCTGCAGAGGTTCAAGAGGAGATCGTGGATGTGAAACTAATTTAGGGATTGTCTTAGGTTTTGCATATACTGAATTGGGGAGCTCAAGACATAGGACAGGGAGTTTAAGAGGTAAGAGGGCTTTGAAGTCCCATGGTAAGGAATCTTTGAAGCTTGTGAGTGTCCAGGAGCAGCTATCAAATGATTCAGCTATACAGACTACAAAGGTGAATATAAGGATTGGACTGGCACTTTTATATATGGTTTTGAATCTTGATGTAGAGTCTTTCTCTGTAAATAGGTATTTGAGGACTGGTTTGCAAAGCCAAATAACATGAAATCGTGAAATCTCATGGAACTAATTAGTTAAATGATCATATCATTCGTCATTATTCTAAATATGCATTGCTGGATTTATTGTGATATGTAAGCTAAAAGGGTCTGCAAGAGAGATAAAAATAGTATAGTATTTTAGGATTAATTTGTAATCTTGTTTGTAAGATTTGTTCTCTTAAAATGTAAGGAAAAAAAAAAAAAAACATTTTGCAATCATAAAGCTGCCTTCCATTTCAATCTGCATCCTGTGATATCAGTTTCTTCAAACAGCAATATTGTAGTATTGCGTATTCTAGATTGTATCTTGATCAGGTGCTGCTTACCTGCTGCCTAATATATGACAGGGCTTTGAGTAATTTTATTAAAATATTTTCCACATAATTTTTAGATTATAATATTGATAATAGTTTCTTTGAAACTCTTTTATTATCCATAGTGGCTCTTTTAAATTTTTGTTCATTTTTTCCTGTAAGAATTATACTATGGTACCTCAGTCCTTGCATGTTTCCCTTTCCTTGTGTTTATACTGCTAATATTAAATTCATCTTATCTTTCTCTTATTGTTTCATGGAACATGATTTCCATCCAACCGTTCAATCCTTATCTCAGTCAAGTTTCATTAAAATTTCATATTTCCGTCTCTGGTGTCTTGCGCATTTTTTTTCCCTTCAATTTTGCTTTAATGCTAGGCATTTTAATTTTGGTCATTGAATTTTGTGTCTTAAATTATTAGTTTAAAATTGCCAGTTCCTATTATAGTTTCGTTGAACCCCCTTACATTGCCTCCTCCACTCTTGCATAAATAAATAAAAGAAAAGAAAGAAGTGCTTGTTTGGATTTCATTATTAGTACCTAAATTTAATGTGATAGAAATGAGTGGTGGTTAAGTGATTAGTAGTTGTGAGTTGTACTTGTATGAATGTGTGGTTAAATTTTGAAGTTTGATTTTGACCTTTAAATTATAATATACTTAGCCCCTGTTTGAGCCACATTAAAATTTTCATTTTCATTCTTCTACTCATTTTCAACCACACATTCTTCAATAACACAATATTTTTCATCACATCAATAACTTTTCCTTCTTTTTCAACTACACATTCTCCATCAATCTACTATTCCAAAATACATTCTTTCAAAATAATGTGGCTCAAACACACTCTTATAATGAAATCCAAACAAGCACAAAGTATAAAAATGAATGTAATTTTCTTTTTTTTGGTTGCTATCCAACATCCTTTTTCCACCAACTAGCCAACTTAGAGCATCTCCAAGAGATTCCCTAAATACAATTTATTTATTTTTTTTTAAAGAGCTAATGTTTAAAAATAAGCTCCAAGAGACTATTTTAATTTTTTAAAATGGGTTTGGTTTTCAAAATTTGAAGAGCCAAACTCAACTTTCTATTCTTAATGTATAACGATTGCATTTAATAAGACACATATTTCAATACTCTACTTAAACTATTCTGGCAACATTTAAGTTGATTGGCTAATTGACAAATAAAAAATTATGTTAAATAAAATATGAGGAGAAATCAAAAAATGTTTCTTGAGAAAAGTAAAATGAAGATTCAAAATAGAGAGTATCGTTGGAGTGCATAAAAATTTCAACTCTCTAAATTTAAAGATACTCTCTATAATGCATAAGATGCTCTTTATAAATAAAGAGTTTGTTGGAGATGTTCTTATTGAGATTACTATTAATCAGTACATAATCGGGTTCTAGGGCCTTTTTCCTTGGAGTTGAACCAGAACAATGTAAAAAATTAGTAAATGCAAAATAAGCGCATAATTTATAATTTTTTTAATATTCATAATAGGGCAATTTAACTAAACAAAAGAAAAATATGTAAAGTAACAAAAAAGAAACTATTGCTTTAGTTGGTGCCTTTGGTGGACTATTCTAAAAGTGGGTATATGAGAGACACAATTTTTTATGTTATGGTAATTGATTTTTTCGAATGCAGTTAATAAAAAATGCGAATTTATTTTTTTAGTAATAACTAGTGGGAGTAGTAAGGCTATTCATAAAGTGGTTCAATCTGAGTTTTTAATGTTATGGGGGCTCATGCCAAAACAAAATAAGTATGGAGAATTAAGGAGCGCATGCCTCGCACGTCTCCAAAACTGCCTCTCAAGCTGTGTTTTCCTGTGTTTGTGGTCGCCCCACACTGATGCGAGCCTCGATAAAATTTTTTTAGACAATTGAGTTATATTGACCTTCTTGAACTTGATTATTTCATGCCCTTATCTTTTAGAGGTCTTCTGTTTAATTAAATGCTCTTGCTGCTTGTTTCATTACTGTTGTGCTATCTTTAGGAGAGTAAACAATCAGGTACTGAAGTGAGCATTCAGAAGAGAAAGAGGGGAAGGCCTCGAAAGATATTGACCGAAACCCCACAAACTACAGTAACAGGTCTGTGCATTCATTTTTCAGTCTTCCTTTTTCTTCCTTATATCTTCCTTGATCAGTGAATTTCTTTTCCTTAATGTTATAACAACTTTATAGATTTTTGCTGATTGAAAGATTCCTTAAATTTAGGCACTACACAAAAAGGAGAAGTTTTGGAAGATGAAATGGTCACAAAAGCTCGTACAGAAAATGAAGTTGGTTCTCACACAAGTGGTGAAGTTGAGATTTTAGGGATGAAGGGCTTGGTGTGTAATCAGGAAATGACAGCACACAAGGATCATGAGAATCTCATCAATGGTCTGCCAAAGCAGAAAAATAGGTCTGTCAATATGATGAAAAAGACACTCGCAGAAGTCCCAGGTGAGAAAGTTGCCAGGATGTCAATCAATTCAAATGAGAAGAATTCATCAAAGAGAGGAAAAAGACGTTCTGCAGATCAAAAGATTGCATCTCAATTTCAAGGTAACAGCTTTTCTATACTACAGGCAGTTTCTTTCTTCAAGATATTGGTTCGGAAGCACTGTAATACTTTTAACCTCTATTTGCATTTTGCAATTTTTGGGATGCGGTGATCTTAGAGATTGTCAAATTGTAGAAGTATAAATTGTTAACGTTACATCTGCTGATGTTATCCTTTCCTACCTTTGATTGTTTCTGTAGGTGCATCACGAGAGAAAAACATGGATTCAAATGGCATAGTCAATGAGGCCTGGAAAGTTGTCGCTGAAGTACCTGGAGGCAATATATTGGACGACGAACCTCTTTCAAAATGGATTGAAGGAACACAGAATCCAACTGCTTTTGATGGCTCAGGTATAACACTAATTACAACTTTTAATGTCTAGATTACCCAATAATATCGATTTTCTGCAGAAGTTCTCCCCTCAAGGAGTGCTGAGCAATGTATTGAATCCCACAAGAAGCAAAATGAAATTGCCGCACCAAGTGAGCAGCAAAGCTTGCCCTTCGTGAAGAACACAATGCTTTGGAAAATGATTGAATCCATGGAAGTTTTCCAAAGAATTCCCCAAAACCCACATTTCAAACCTCTGGAATCTTATAAAGAAAGTTCTCGTGAAGGTTTGGCTATAGGTTATATGGTTACCTTTTCGAGCCTGGTTGACAAAGCTTCGAAGTTGCAACTTAATGATCCTAGAAGCATAATGGATGACATTTTGGAGACGCTTGTGGAGTTGGACAGCCATGGATTTGATGTTCGGGCAGTGCGCGACCGCATTACTGGCTTGGGATCAGTGAAAGAAAGGCAGGAAAATCTTAGGGGCCAGTTAGAGGAAATTAACGGCCAAATTGTTGAACAGAGTCACGAGATAAATAAGGTGGACGAAGAGATCGGTGAGATCGACAAACAGATAAGGAACTTGCATGAAAAGCTTTCGGTTGCCAGAGCAGCTAAAAAAAAGAAGAATCTTGAAGTTGCTACTTTGCAGTCTAAACTGCAGGAAGTTAAAGAAAGCATCAATAATGTCAAGGGTGATTTTGAATGCTTAGCCGGCGCGCCTTTGTAAAATGCATGATTCTGAAAAGACTCTTTTGTTGCAAGGAGCACAAGACATCATTGATTTTGAGTCTTGCTGTGATTATGTCTGTAGGAGACATGGATTGGTAATTATAATCCTGTGTTAGAATGTATATTTGTAGGTGTTCAGTAAGACAGACCTGGTGAACGGGATAAGCTTTTGTCGTTTCAAATTCTAGTAACTTTCTCCGAAGACCTTATTCCTTGGTAATTAGTTTTTGTTGTATTGATTTGATTTGGCTACTTATTTTTCTTTCGTTGCAACAATAGCAGGTTTTAACATGATCCGATGTGCAATTCAATGGGGGTATTCGACGGGGTATGGTGTAAACTTGGGCGTTTCGAGTTGTACTAGCCCACAAATAGTCATGACCTGACCATGCTGTCAAAACTTCAAAGCCAGTTTAATCTTGCACGACATGACGGATCCCAGCTGCTTTTCTTGCGTAGCCAATAACTTTCTGCTATCTTATGTTCAGCGATTAATATGAATTAGGGTTAAAGCAGTTGAGAACATCATGGTCAAAAGCTCAAAATGTCTAGAAAATAAGGCAAACCCTTAATTATTTTGGTGGATTGGACCCAATAACAGCATAACACGTATCTACTGTGAAAACAAGTGCTTGTGGACAATAACATTAGGACCATGCTACAAGTACCTAATCATTTACCTAATATATTACATAATTGACAGGTGTCGCGCATCCATCGGCAGTCTACAATTTTTGACTTTTCCACACTTCACATCCACGGCCAGATTTCTTCCACATGAGCCTATGTAATCCATTATGTACATGGATTATGTACATGGAGAATTATCCATAACATTATACCTCTAGTCGACTTTTGTTCCCATATCTTCAATAGTGCTTTTAGTTCGTTTTCCACGATTAAAAATGAATTCATTCTAATGAATAAAAACTTGGAAAAATTGCAGCCACGGTATCAAACCTTTCATTTTTTTGTAGATTTTGTCCAAACCTTTGTTTTCTGCCAGCCACGGTACCAAACCTTTAAAAAACTTGCAGCTCAAGTCCGAATGGATGGAAACCGTGAGTTTGACTGTTAGTGGACTCCAAAAAATTATTTTGACCAAATCAACAAAGGGCAAAATGGTAACTACATAATTTTAACATAAAAAAGGCAACACTATTCACCCCCAATATGATCTACTTAAACATTTATGTTGTGACCAAATATGAGTTTAATTGATGCGCTGTTTACTTTATTTAGGTTTATGTGGAGTACTTAGTATATGTTTCTTCATGTACCATCTGCACTGCACAATATGATCTCATGAGTAAGTCTTGAAAACATGTGTGAGATTTGGGATGATTGTCATCTGTTGGGTAGGTGATAAGAATCACGTAGCAACGAACACTACACAACCCACAACGAGATTGAAGATCCCAAGAAAGCCCAAAGAATAATCTCGATTTTGAGTTTGAACCAATAATTAATGAATCAAGCAACCAAATAAAAACGGTGTTCGAATGACTTCTTGATTACACAACACGTTGATCCGCACTCGGTGTTGAACGCCACAAGAATTAAATTGATAAGTTCACGGTGTTCAATGAAGAGCAATGGTTGAAAGCACAATGTCTCTCAATTGTATAATAATTTCAAATTGTCAAAAAGGTTCTACAATGAATAATAAGCAAAATATTTATATGAAAACCCTAAAATCTAGTTAAAATCGAAAATAACTCTAAATATTACAAAAGATATCAAAAGATTGTATTTTAGTCAAACTAGGAAACTCTAAAAACTTTGAAAATTTTTCGCCAACTTGTTCTCGGCATGTTTCTATGCACTGCAAGCCGAAAAGTACAATACGCCTACGTAGCATTGTGCATAATTTTGTGACGATTCCGAATTATACTCATGGACGAAAATCCGACAACCAAGCTGAAAGTTATGCTCATTTTCATCCACGCTGCTCGTTTGCTGCTTGAACTGAGTTGATTCATTTGGTTTCTTCTTCCGAGCCCAACATGAAACTTGCTCTTTGACATGTCTTCAACTCCATGTGCCTCGTTTCCCGAGCATGCATTTGTATGACTTTTATTAACCATTTGAAGATTCGAACTTGTCGTTAACCACTTCTCGTCAATCATCAAACTCCATGTAGCTTTCGGCCCCCGCCCCCTCGACCTCTGCGACCTCCACCCTTTTTTTTTTTTTTTCAATAATTCATCAAAGAGAGGAAAAAGATGTTCTGCAGATCAAATGATTGCAACTGAATTTCAAGGTAAGCAGTTCTACTACTGGCAGTTTCTTTCTTCAAGATATTGGTAATTGGTTTGGAAGCACTATAATACTTTTTAACCTCTATTTTTATTTGTAATTTTTTGGGATGTGGTGATCGTAGAGATTGTCAAATTGTAGAAGTATATAGGGTAGAGCTTATTGATGCTTTTCTTTTATAACTTCTTGATATTATATCTGCTGATGTCATCCTTTTTATCCTTCTATTGTTTCTCTAGATGCATCCCGTGAGAAAACCATGGGTTCAAATGTCATAGTCAAGGAGGCCAAGAAAGTCATTGTTGAATTACCCGGCAATAAATTGGACGATGAACCTCTTTGTAAGTGGATCGAAGGAACACAGGCTCCAACTCCAACTGCTTTTGATGGCTCGGGTATAATACTAATATACATTTTCTTGGCGAACCCACTTTTATATATCTGGATTACCTAGCAACATTAATTTTATGCAGAAGTTATCCCCACAAGGACTGCTGAGCAATGTATTGAAACCGGAAAGAAGCAAAATAAAATTGTGCCAAGTGAGCAGCAAATCTTGCCCTTCGAGAAGAACACAATGATTTGGAAAACAATTGAATCCATGGAAGTTTTCCAAAGAATGCCGCAAAACCCACATTTCCAACCTTTGGAATCTTATAAAGAGAGTTCTCGTGAAGGTTTAGCTGTAGGTTTTATGGTGACCTTTTCGAGTGTGGTTGATAAAGCTTCGAGGTTGCAATTTAATGATCCTAAAAGCATTAGGGATGACATTTTGGAGACGCTTGTGGACTTGGAAAGGCACGGATTTGATGTTCTGGCAGTTCGCAATCGCATTATTGGCTTGGGATCAGTGAAAGAAAGGCAGGAAAAGCTTGAGGGACAGTTAGAGGAAATTAACGACCAAATGGTTGAGCACAATCTTGAGATAAATAAGGTGGACGAAGAGATTGGTGAAATCAACAAACAGATAAGGAACTTGCAAGAAAAGCTTTCAGTTGCCGGATCAACTAAAGAGACGAAGAATCGTGGAGTTGCTTCTTTGCAGTCCAAACTGCTGGAAATAAAAGAGACCATCAATAATGTCAAGCGTGATTTTGAAGGCTTAGCTGGCACGCCTTTGTAAAGGCGTGACTCTGAACACACCCCTTTTGTTACAAGGAGCAGAAAGTTGTATTCTTGATTTTGAGTTTCGCTGTGATAATATTTGTGGAAGGAGACATGAATTTTAGTCAGTAATGGTAATCTCGTATTAGGTGTATATTTTGTAGGTATTTGGTAAGTAAAGACTGTAAATGTGGTTAGCTTTTATCGTTTAAAACTGTAATAGCTTCGAAGACCTGATTCATGAGTATTTTGTTAACTTAAAAGCAAGTTTCGTATGCTCAACGTGTCCAGCTGCTCTCTCTCCCTTTTCTAGCGCAGTGTACATCAATAGCCAATAACTTTCTGCTGCCTTATTTTCAGTGATCAGTATAAATCGGAGTGAAAGTTGAGAACATCATGGTCCGAAGGCTCGCAGTATGTCTATTGAACAGGGCAATGGGACCCCAAAAACGGCATCATGTATCTAAGGTTAAACCTGGACGAGTGCTTGGTGGTGGTGCGTTTTCATCTCAAAAGGTTCTTATTAGGTGAAGTAGCTCATATTTTTAAATACTAAAGAGACCATTTTTATATCTAGCTCACATGGGACATTTGTTTACATGGTACTTATAAGAATAACAAATCTGATCTCTTGTCCCAATGAGCTGGATAAAAATTTCACTGCTCATGTGGTAAGAGAACCATATGTATGGTTCTTTGCAATGTATAGGAAGTTTTTATTTTGCTCACTCGGGGCAAAAGATCAGTTTCATTAAGTATAAATATAGTCTACATTTGAGAAGATTTGCTGGATTTTTTGAATGTATGATCAATAAAAACTGCATTTTTGAGGGAATGTTTCATAAAATTTGTTAGTTATTATCATAATTAGAGCATAGTGGGGTTGCTCTTGTGGTTCTTAACTAGCTTCGTCGTGTCCTATACCATCAAGTTGTCACACACGTTCTTTTTGGAAAATAAGTTAACCTACGAATTAATGACTGATTTAATTAGATTGTTTAGCAGTCCATGTCGATCATTTTTTTTTTTTTTTTTTTTTTAAACAATAATTTATGCAAATAGATTGACAAAATAAAAAATGCAACTTATAAACAAATTTTGAAATTGCATAAAAATTGATAATTTCATTACAAAATTTTGACTCCATACACTTGCACATTTGGATCTCAGTCCACCCATTTGTGGCAAAGAGGAAGGGCCAGGCNGCGTAAAATGCCTCGTCTTGTTTGTGCCTAGGTGTATTTTTTTATGCGTTTTACATTTTTTTTAACCTTTTTTTTATGCTTTTTAAATTATTAAATAATTTTTAGATTGATTTAAAAATTTAAAATAACATTAAAATAAGAAAAAGTATTTTATGCCTAAATCAAAGCTTGGCAGTCACATATTACGTTTTTTAGAACACGATCAATGAGACAACTAATGAGGTATAACATATCGAAGCTCACTCATCTTACGAGTTTTCGGACATGGGAGTCTACCCAGTACTGTATGGGTAGTCTAGCCTTAGGGAAAAAAAAAAGGTTCAACTCGAAGTTAAAGACGAGTTTGTGTTGAACCTCTAAAAGATGGACGGACATGAAATATGTTGAAAAAATGAAAAGTTGGGATTTTAAATATCGTGAAGAGAAAAGTAGTAACGAAATTGTTAAAGGGCAGTAAAACTCAGGACTGTTCTTGTATTTTAACCAAAATTGTTAAAAGGCAGTAAATTGTTCCTCTCCAAAATCTTCTTTTTAAAATAGAGTAAAAAACTAATCTGCCCATTATATTTTTAAATAGGCAAAACAAATAATAATGCAAAAATGTAATTAAATATTTGATCCTCATTTTAAAGCACATTAACAATACTTTTGGCTGAAAATTATAATTAAGGACAAGAATTTTTGATAAATGAAATGTTAAAAATAAGAATGTGACGAAGAGAAAGGATAAGGAAATAAATGTGATAATGAAAGGTGGTGCATTTATAAAAAATAAATAAAATTTTAAATTTAATCCTTACCGTAATTTTGAGTTCATTTCTTCACTAACATTTTTTTTTTTTTAATATTATGTTTATTTAGTTTTAATTTAGTCAGTAACAATGCGGTCTCTGCATGGCTTCCAAGTCTTTTGGCAATGCCGTTCTCCGCCTGGAGACTGGAGTCAATAACGTCGCACAACGTTGAATTATTTTTTGAGAAATTAATGGCAGTGCATTTATTAGTAGATAAGAATCTGATATCATTATTTCAAATTCAAGTCTCAACTACCCAAATTTGTATGTGTAACTGTGTTCTGCCTCAACTACCCAAATTTGTATGTGTAACTGTGCTCTGCCGTACTTAATTCGCCTTGGCGTTTATTTAGCTTTTTTACATAAAGGGAATCAGACTCCATCATCAAGAAAGTAATTTTCACATTAATTATTCAGTAAGTCTTTGCATCTCTTCTCTATCATCTGTATATGATTCTATATGGTGTGAATTTCTAATTTTAAATTGCACAAAAGGTGGTTCACTGTGGACAGTTGTTGTGCATTTAAGTTTCTCCTGCCACCTATTTGTCAAAAGTTTTCCTGCTAAGAAGCTTTCTGATGACAAAGTGAATTAAATAAGTAATTTTTAAATGATTGGAATATTGTTTAATTGGGAAGATGATATGAGTTAGGTGGGTTTTGATATTCCAGTCCGCATGGAAAAAATTTAGGAGTGGTTCGTTGATTCTTACGTTAATTTTGCTGCATCCTTAAATACAGCAGTTTCTACTTCCCCAGGAAAATAAAATATTTTTTTAACTCACGTGTGATTATGCCTGTGTAAGCATATCTATGTATCTCTCTCTCTATATAAATATATTTATATTTCTTTTCCTATATTTATCTAAATCTTTTTTTTTATGGGTTTTTATTAAAATATTGATTTGTCTACATTTTCACCATTACTGCATTGTTGCATCACCAAATTAAGACTCTTTACCAACCCAACCCACCAACACCATCAAAATTATGAAGGCTAAAGTGATTGTGCCTGAAATTCACAGTTGGGCAAGGAGAAAAGCGAAAAAAATTAATACGAATTAGTATTTATGAACCCAGTTTGTATTGTACTATTTTAGTTGCCTGCATTTATTGTGGCGAACCACTCATGAAATCGGTTGTGTATGAAGAATTCTTGCTCTGCTTGCTACTTAAATGTCAGCTTTATCAACTAACTTGTTTATGGGCACTGAAATATTCACTATATAATTTTGTTCCACGGAGTAACTGAGAATTGAGTTTGTGCAGAAAGGTAAAATGAAGAAATTTGCAGTGAAGGTGGAGGAAGGGAAGGAAGGGAGAGATGGACAGCCATCAATTGGTCCTGTTTACAGGAATCTACTGGCAGAACATGCGTTTCCAGCCACTGATCCTGCTTTAGGCACTGCTTGGGAAATGTTCAGGTAACTTAGAATTTCTATTTATATTGAATTTGCAGTAATTGAATTTGTCAAATTACTGAATGATTATGAAATCGGAAACAAAGTTTGTGTTTTGTGTTACGGAATAAATGCTAATTCCTTGTGTTGAAAGCACTGAGACTTTGACTCTGTCCCGAAAGGTTAACTAATTATGCCGAAGACCATTCGCATGTCTAGTTAACGTGGAATTTATGTTTACACATCTCCTTGAACTAAGAACCACATCATCATGGCTCATCACAGTCCCCTCTGATGTTCTCTATCCATCTTCTTTTAACTAGAAAATCCCGTACACATATAATCGAGATCTACACCATCTCCACAGCACTAAACCCGCAGTACCATTGAGGCTCCATCATGGAATGTCCCTCCATTGCAACTAAATTGGACTCACGTCTTCATTCGGGATCTTCCACGTGCATTTCAGGATTCATCTTGTACATCCGCATGTCTGTCTTGGACATGACTTTGTTACCACTTGTAGGGACTTAGAGTTCCACCCGAAAAGGTTAAACGGTTAGGGTAGCCCAATATCTTTATAAATCGAAGACCATCTCTAGTGGATGCTGGACTTTTGTTTGTGCTTGGCCTGTTCACTGAACAAGCTAAGCGTGCCCGTTATTTGTTGTTGCAAGTTTTCACTAGAATAGAGAAAAAGATAACAAGGCGTCAATGCCTCTATTACGCACAAAGCTGGCCTCTTATAAAGCCCTTTATATAGTAGACTATTAAGGTGACTCGATATATTTATGAAGTTTTGAGTTGGAGGACAAGTGTACACATTAGGCTCTAAACAACATTTTGTTTCAACCTTTTGTGTTTTGCATAGGATTAGATGTCCCAACTAGTCTATTATTGATTCTTAGGAGAAAAAAATAATTTATTAGCCAATAGATACTGCTGTTAGGTTCATTAATAGCTGAAGTTTTTTGATGTGCAGAGCGTCTGTCGAGAAGTATCCAGGAAACAGGATGCTAGGATGGCGTGAAATTATTAATGGGAAGGTACAATAACATCCTACTTATCCTGCGAATGTTGACAAAAATCTGAGCTACTTCTTATGTGCAAGAGAAATCACTCTTTGATATATTTTATCTTGTTTTGTGCTATCATCTATAGTGGGGCCCTTATCTCTGGAAATCCTACAAGGAAGTATACGAAGAAGTTTTACACGTTGGTTCTGCATTACGGGCTCATGGGATTGAACCTGTAAGAACATACATCTATGATGTTTGTATTTTAGTTAGTAACTTATATTTTCCGATTATATTTAGTTATATATCTGCACACTTGCTTTAGTGAGAAATATAAATTATTTTAAATTTTTAGGGTGCTCGAGTTGGAATTTATGGATCGAATTGTCCTCAGTGGATTGTGGCCATGGAGGTTAGATTGGATATTGTGATCCGTGTTTCCCAAATTTGTTGATAATTCCAGTCTTTCATCATTCTCTGTGTTTTCTGAATATTATATGAGAAAGTACTACTGATATTTTGCAGGCGTGCAGTGCTCAAAGTTTAATTTGTGTTCCCCTCTATGATACTCTAGGTGAACTTTCTTGTTTCACTTTACCACATGAATTCCATCGAATGCCCTTTTGTACCTTGAACCTTTTTTTTTCAGTTAATTATCGAGTTTTTTCTCCAAGAGTAATTTGCCAGTATGTAAAAAATGTTTGATTGATCTTTGTTCACTCTTTTTCCTCCTGTGCTATGTCCTGTATGGAATTCAAACGTATGAAATTACTGCTGCAAGCAAAATATTTAACCTCGTGAATATTTCATGAAGCAGGAGCGGGAGCTGTAAATTACATCATAGATCATGCAGAGGTTGATTTTGTTTTCATCCAAGATAAAAAAGTGAAAGAAGTGAGCATCGCAGACTTATTTTCCTTTTTCTTTCTTCATTAATCATACGGTATAAGTTTCAAAGCACATTCTTGGATGGTTTTCTGATTAAACAAACTTTTACTTGCAGCTTTTGAGTCCCGAATGCACTCATGCTCGACGGCTTAAATGTAGGTTTAAATCTTAATTAATTGCAGTAGCTTAAAGGCAATTTACTGAGTCTTCTTGTGGTTGCAGTGTTAGTTTGCTTCTCTTCAATGACAGAGGAAGATCAAAATAATGCAGCCTCTATCGGTGTAAAGTCGTACTCTTGGAATGAATTCCTTGAAACGGTAACTTTTTCGTCTTCAAATTTGTACCTTTTCAGTTTGTTTGGTACACTTTGAATCTTCTTCCTTTATAAACTGAAGACTGAACAGTTCCGAAAACTGAAAATTTTGCATTCTTTTTAGAACAATGGTATTCCTCTTGGTGAATATCGTATATTTTCATCGTCTCCAAAGTTCACTTCGTTCTGGCAAGCGAAAAGAAATGTGAAAGTGCTGCATTCTGAAACAGTGCCCGGTTTTCTTGATTATAGAAGATACATATAGATATATATTTATATTCACTAGTTCTTTGTATGAGTTATCATACGTAAATATGCTAGCAAGGATCAAAATATACTTGCACTTCACTGATAGTAGGATTCTTGGGTTCATAAATCATCTTTCAGACAAGTGACTATCATTTTAACAGTAAATAATGCGCTGACTATTCAATCTTCTTGCAATTTTTATAATATTCTATTAGTTGTTTTTCCATCAATTAAAATCCTGTCTATCATTTGCCAGGGAAGGAAGTATCCATCAGATATCGTGCCGCCACAGCCGTTTAACATATGCACAATTATGTACACCAGTGGCACTAGTGGAGATCCCAAAGGTGTCATATTGACACATGAAAACATTACCACATGCATAATAGGTGTCGATCTTTTCATGGAGCAATTTGAAGACAAGGTAAGATCTGTTTATTGCATTATATTTCCAATTTTCTGACATGTCTGCTAATTTAATTTTTCTTTCCTCCTTCATGGATTGTGTCTAAAGAGGCCTTATAGTACAAAACACCATAATTTGTTAAGCAACCTCTGTGCACCTATTGGCATGTATATGATTCCGACATACTCATGTTATAACTGTCTAAGATCCTTGTGTTTCTATATAACAAGTTCCTTTTTCCTTCATCTTGCAATTCTAATGTCCCTCATTTGAACTCTTAATAGATGACAGTCAATGACGTATATATATCGTTTCTACCCCTTGCTCACATTCTGGATCGCATGATTGAAGAATATTTCTTCCACAAGGGTGCGTCAGTTGGCTACTATCACGGGGTAAGTTGTCAGAATTTCTAATACTGGTCTCCTTCGATCTTCATATGATTGTGGAGAGTACAGAAGGGCAGCAGCATAAAAACAAACAATGTATACAAAAGCTATGTTATTTATTTTTTTTAAAAAAAACTGAAGTGATGTAATACTTTTTTGTTGGACCTCATCCTCTGACTTAGTTCCTTGCTATATGTTAAAGGATATAGACGGGTTGAGGGATGATTTGATGGAGTTGAGACCAACATTTTTGGCAGGAGTACCTCGAGTTTTTGAGAGGATACATGAAGGCAAGGAGAAATTTACCCATCTTTAATCATATATTTGGATTGGTTAGAATAAAGCTGGTGGATAACAATCAATTTCATCTTCTGTCAGGAGTCTTAATAGCACTTCAAGAACTCAATCCACGGCGGAGAAAAATTTTCGACTTGCTCTACAGATAGTAATACCTTGTTTATTTTCAGTATTACTTTTGTATCTATGAAGAATTGTACAACTTGAGAACATCCGCTGATGCTTCTGTTTCTTGATCTCACAATACAGCAAACTATACTGGATGAATTTAGGGTACAAACAGAAAAATGCATCGCCATTGGCAGATCTTCTGGCTTTCAGGAAGGTTGTGTCTATCCTCATAATCTATATGCTTTGTCAGCTTTGATCTTCAGTGCCAAGACATAACTTGACCCTTTATGCCTTAAAATTGAAATTGGACCACAAGTGGCTGACTCTAGTTAGTCTAAAGTTTGTCTAGTTGGTGCATGTTCGGCTAAGCTTAAAAGTTTGCTTGTGAGTTTACTTTTACATAATTTAATAAGTTTTAAAATAAATAATATTTTTGGTTAGTCAAAGTCAGAACTAAGTTACTTATTTTGAAATAACCCCCACCTTACTAACAAAATAAGTAGTTTATCTGCTTATAAGAAAAAATATGTACGCAAACATGTTTGGAATTAAAAAAAATAAAAATACTTCAATAATTAAGTAGCTACACATGTTATGAGTTTCAACTTCCAACATGGTGTTTGCTAGAATGTTGTAGTTTATGGCTTTGATACATTAATAATACTAGAGCACTTCTCTGTTTGCTGTGTATAACAAGATAGATTCTTATATTTGATGCAATTGGCTGTTTCAATGAAATGGAACCTACCATGAACCTGAAGCAAAAAAATTAAAAAGAAGAACCATGAAAAAAAAAAAATCCTGCTATCTTTTAGAAAAATTATTTTTGCATAAAAGCAAAAACCCAATTTAATATTTGAATTCTGATAATTTTTTTATTGAATTTCTTTTAGGTCAAGAATAGGTTAGGCGGCAGGATCCGTCTAATAGTTTCTGGTGGTGCACCACTAGGCAGTGAGATTGAAGAATTCCTCCGCGTTACCTCCTGTGCTTTTGTAGTACAAGGATATGGTAATTAATTCTTTCAATTAATATCATTGATTGCTACATATCTTGACTAGGATCTTTGAGCTCAAATTTTGCCAAGTTTATGCGTATCAATAACAAGGCAGCAATTTACGTTGAAGGCATGTTTGGTATGCACAACCTTACCAAACAAAACATTGGGGGTTCAATTCTTACCTCTGTTTCATGATTTCCATGATTGGTTCTCTCCTTCAGACAAGTGTGAAAGCTTATGTTGCTACTACAAGAGACAGAAAGGGAAATATTATTCTTATTATGAAAGAGGACCGTACGGATTTTAATGTTTTCCTGTAACCAGTTATGTGTTGTTACTTGTTATTGACCATCCACAGGGTACACTTATATCCTATCACACTGTCGATGATTCAGGGCTTACAGAGAGCTGTGGATTGGCCACTCTTGGCTTCCCCGACGAAATGTGCATGATGGGAACGGTTGGTTCTGCATTTGTATATACAGAGATCCGTCTGGAGGAGGTTCCAGAAATGGGGTATGATCCACTAGGAGATCCACCTCGAGGTGAAGTATGCATTAAAGGAAGGACAGCATTTGCAGGATACTACAAGAATCCGGAACTGACCAGAGAAGTCCTAAGGGATGGATGGTTTCACACAGGTAGATAGGTTTATGAATTTGTAAATAAGTAAATCTTAAAATTATTATTTTCGAATAAATTTTGTGGACTTCTCTTGAACCTTTCCTCAGGTGACATAGGGGAGATGTTACCAAATGGAGTTGTAAAAATTATTGATAGAAAGAAAAATCTTATTAAACTATCTCAAGGAGAGTACGTTGCACTAGAATATCTGGAAAAAGTTTATGGCATCACCCCGATTGTTGAAGATGTGAGCATCAGTTTCTTCCTGTCAATTTAATTTTTGGTATAGGAATTATATTTCAACCTGCAATCTTTTTCACTTATCTCTAACTATATATGTGATGGTTCCTTTCAGATTTGGGTCTATGGGGACAGCTTCAAGTCGATGCTGGTTGCAGTAGTAGTACCAAATCAAGATAGCACCAAAAAGTGGGCAGAACAGAACGGCCACAAATATTCATTTCTCGAACTATGCTCCCTTAATCTGCTACAAGATTATATCCTCCTTCAGTTGAAGTTGACAGCAGAACGAAACAAGGTCATACCTCATGTACTAGTTTTCAGTATCAATGCCTGAAAATTTGATGTTATTGAGAGTATAAATTTGATTCCACTCAGTACTTATTCTCCTTCAGCATTTATACTTGTCCATTTCCATTTTCTGATTAATCTGTTATTTCTTTTTAAACCAGCTAAGACGTTTTGAGCACATAAGAGGCGTAATTATGGAACCTAATCCTCTTGATACCGATAAGGATTTGGTCACTGCAACACTGAAGAAGAAACGAGACAATTTGCTCAAGCGCTATAAGGTAATCCAGCTCTATCCTATTCCGTCTTGGTAGTCATACAATTAATGCTTCATAAAGCAAACACAGGTTGAATTTATTTCATTGTGCAGGTGAAAATTGATGATCTCTACCAAAAGCTAGCTGGAAATAAGTGATGCATAAAGTTTTTTTTAACATGTGAAGTTTTCATATAGTTAAGAGAGGGTGTTTGTATTTAGAATTTGTAATCCAAGATAGTGACTGCACCAGCAGCCATAAGTTATTAGCACTATCGAGTATAGTATGCCTCTTTCTGCCTTTAGAGCAAAATGAGTACATTTTGCTAGTCTATTTATTTGATTGCTGAATATTTTATAATTGACATTTGTGTGAATTTTATAATTTGCATAGTATTAATTTTGCCCTTCTTCAAGATTCACACAAATTTAATT
>CAIGRF010075182.1:7232-23496 GCA_903798235.1 Fraxinus ornus | reverse complement strand
AGATTATGCTGATGCACTAGATCAAAGAATGGATTTATATACTAATAATCAAAATAGAAGAAATACAAGACGAATCCGAGATTTACTTTAAAATAGAAGGATATATCTTGCAATTAATTAACCATTTCATTAAGGGTAAAATAGACATTTTGACGAAAAACCCAAAAAGACACTATTCATGGGCTATTCTGAAAGTTCTCCCGCTAAATACTTGGGAGCAACTGGTAGATGGGTTGGTGTCGGTTTGGAGGAGATGAGTTTGCATTGTGGTGTCGATTGTGGTTTAATCTGAGCTCGGTTTGGTCTATTGGAGGCTCCAAATCTCAACAAATTTAAATAATTATATACGGTCTACGTCTCGCGCAGTATTTCAATGTCGAAGTCGTTGAAATAAAGACAGGCAGACTGTAAACTTTATCAAGAATCGAGAACCAACTTTGTTTCTAGATGAATGCATGTAATTCAATTTAAGTTTTATCAAATCACCATCACTCATTTTAAAAATTACACACGTTTCATACTTTTTCATCTAAAGTAAATTCAGACATGAACTGATTCGATGATAAGCCAATCAAATAAGAAAAAGGTAGGCTGTAAGCTTTGTAAGAATCTTGAACGGACTCTATGTTTCATATTCTTTTTCCTTTCGGTCGCATGCGTGCTCCTAAAACTTACCACGTTTTCAATTACTCAGAAATCCGTGTAAGATTCAATGTATATGTTCCCACTATAATACAACGCATGCTATTCGGAAAAATGAGGAAATGGAAGGAACAATAATTATTAATTTCAGAAGATGAAAAGTGGGAAAATTCATTTGTTAAAGTCAATTATTTTCTGTTCCATGATCACTATGCATGTATAGGCAGCTTGTCCATTTATTACCCTCAATAAATTCCCACCATGTTCGTGTCTCCGTTTACCAGAAATGGCTATTCAAACTTCACAGACAAAGAGAAGGCCTCGGGTGAGAAACCCTATAGGCTATAGAGTTAATAGTGTATGCTACTAAAAATGGTCTTATTATAAATGCACATTCCTGCAGGCTGCAGCATCAAAATACAAAGATTTAAGTCTTGTTTGATTCTCAATTTTTTCAAAATATATATTTGTCTCTCCTCTTTTCAATCACTTATTCTTCAATAAAATAATATTACACACAATCCAAATTTTTTATTTTTATTTTTAACCACACATTCTCCATCAATTTACTATTTCAAAATGCATTCAACAGAAATGATTTTGCCAAAAAGTCACTAAAATACGTACTCAATCCACCTTGTATTTAAAAAAATATATATACGGGTCCCACCGTGTATGTCTTCTTTGACTTTCTGTGGCCTCGAGTTCTTAAAAATGAGGCTCAAACAAGCCCTATAGGACAAATGAGTGTAATTACATGAAGAAGCCAAGGGAACAATGTATTTATACTAGTCACTGATAAATTTGGAATCTTTCGGTTCATAGTTAGATCTACAATATATTGTGTTAGTTTTGGCCTTCGTACCCTCCTTGTAAATTGTCGTTCAGAGATCACGTCATTCTATAAACCTCTTTAACTAGGTGGAAATATGTCTCAGACCATTTAACTTGTCCTTCCCTTAGTTCATCTTCGAACGGCGTTGTCTTTGTTTCATTTTATCCTCGAAGAGTTTTACCAACGAATCATAGAGCATAGCATGTCTAATCATTGTTTCGTACAATTGGCCTACGGTGAGATGAAGAACGCAAGCAGAAAATTTAAAACGCTATCACTGATTCACTAAAGACAACATTGTAGCTTCGAACAAAGTAGGTATATGTAAGAAATTAAAACTAACACCTCCAAAAGAAGTCATATTAGGGTTTGTAATTATGTATATATATGATGCTGATTCTTTTGGACAAAAAAGGTAAAACAAGAAACAGCGATTAAGAGCATCACATTCCAATAATGGAGGCTTTCATTTCATCTACAATGACTAGTAAGTCAGAAAAAAAAAAAAAAACTGATTATTTTACTCTTCCTTTCTCACAGTTGAGGGCACAATATCTTGAAGAAGCCCATAATCTGTTATCAAAGCAGAAGGTGGGGTGCAAAAGCGCTTCTGGTGCGCAATTGCAGCACGGTTAATATTCGTAGAACCCATAAAATCAAAATTCAGTGGTGTAGAATAGTTGCAATAGACTTGATCAGCTCCAGCGGATGATAAACTCATTTGCAGCGGCGACGGCATAGAGGTGGCGGTAGATGCGCAGGTGGAGAATCCCGAGCACGGTGTCAGTGCAACAACAGTGTTTGCTCGAGACATCAGCGGACTTGGATGAGTGTGTTGGCCTTCATATGTAGTCATAACTATGGTTGGATCACTCAAAGATCGCTCTATTCTTTTCTTCACACTACATGAAGCGTTAGTGCACCTATAATAGCTCCTGAAATAATTCAAACCATAAAAAGGAAGAGAAATTGAACGTAAGTACTTGATCGTAATAATTACAATACGTCGAAGTTCTAATGTACTGGGATACTTTAGCAGATGAATGATTATTATTGTACATAAGGATGTGGGACTAAAATTTGGTGCCTTAATTTCTCGGTTTAAAGTTTACCTAGGGAAAGGACTGTTTTTTACAGCTTTTTGGCCGTACTTTCTCCATCTGTAGCCATCTTCCAGATGATCAACTTCGCTCTTTGTCATGAAAGCAAACCTTGGCTCTCTCTGCCTCTTCTGACTCGTTTTAATGGGTTTCAACCTGTTCTCGCGAGCGTAAAATAGCAAATAAGTAATTTCTGTGATTAAGTAATAATTTTACTAACTTCTACAGGTCAAAGAAAAATAACGTGTCTTTTAGATTTGACCATAAATAGATCATAATAATAAATAAAGACAAATGAGTTACTGTTTCTTAGTCTTCTGCTTCTGTTCTTCCTCTTCATCATCTTCTTCGTCTACAACTTCTTTAGTCTGTTCATCATTTTGTCCATCACCACCACTATATTCTGAAGAAATAGAGGAAAAATTCGGTGTTGCAGGTGTATTCAACACCTCTGACGATTCTTGATCAACCGTAGAGGTCTGATTCTGATTTGGGAGTACTTGTAACATATCAAGAACTGAAGGGCCATAATCTTGAACCCCTAGCAACTCCATGAACCCTAACGACCCATTTTCGCCATCAACAGTGTAATCCTGCAAAACTGTGAGTGAATTATTACCACTCACCAAATAATGATCCGAAAATGATGAAGACGGGTTCGGATCCTCCATCTTTACACTCCTTCTACCCTCCATCTATCTATGTATATATATGAAAAATGCCAAAACTTTCATGAAATAAAGTGACCTCTCCCTTTATCTTGTGCTCTTTAGAGAGAGAAGCTGAAGAGAGAGAGAGAGAGCAAGTGTGAAAAATGCGAGAAGAAAGAGTGCCGTGTTGCAAATGAATCATACGTTTTATTTTGGGGCAGACATTTCTTCGTTTTTTTTTTCCTGTGAATTCTTGGGCAGAAAGCTTGACTTGATATTACCGGTCAGGGTGTACGGAACAAAACAAAACAACGGGCTAGTTGCCATAGGAATCAACGCATTCATATACAGTTTTGACCGGTGTAACCGGTCATAGTGTGAACACGATGAGCTGACACGTAACGCGGAGGTTTCGGCATCTCTCTATTTTTTCTTTTTCCCCTGCATGTGAAGTGTATCCTTCAAAAGATATTCCCTTTTGCATTATTTTAATTTTTGGGTAATATTTTAAAAATCGATCCAATTATTAAAGAGTCAAAAGACAAGATTAAGAGATAAATAATCAAATTAGGATCATGTAGATAAAAAACTTAAACTTTTGGCATAAACTAATCAATCTCGAGACGAAGAGTATAATTCACTTTTTAAGGGAAAATTAGTATATTCTTGGATGATTTAAAATGGTCTTAAATTTTGTATTTTTATCTATATGTAAAAATTTTGATTTTTCAATTGAATGGGTCGATTCGATTATGTATGAATAATAGTTTATACATCATAATATTATGATTAATTATTTTAAGATTCATCATGAAGATGCATATAGATCTCTCAATGGTTGATATGAATGTTCTGTTCTGTTCAATTCAGTTCAGCTCTTATCAAATGGTCCACTCTAAGAAGAATAAAATTATTTGGTGGATTTTATCGATCACTGATTAAGGAAAAAAAAAATACATTTTATCTATATAAGAGAAATAATGTATTGTTAATAATTCATTTCTAACAGTGTGTTTGGTGCACATTAAAATGAAGAAATGCGTTTTTTTTTTAAGTGATGTGATGAGAAATATGTGGTTGAAAAAAAAGTAAAGTTATTGATGTGATGGAAAATATTATTTTATTGAATAATGTGTGGTTGAAAATGAGTAGAAGAATGAGAATGAAAAAAATAATGTGGGACAAACGGGGGCTAAGTATTTGTCATCACATCAATAACATTTCCTTCTTTTTCAACCACATACTCCCCATCACATCAACCAAAAAAACGCATTCTTTTGAAAATAATGTACATCAAATGAGGGCTTAAAATGCAACCATTACTTTAAAATATCTTAAAAATCATTGTATCCTACAAAGCAAACAAATCACATGTTTTGCGAGCCCTAACGTTTAATTTTATTAATGAATTTTATAAAAGAGTTTCTATCGAAACAATGTTCTTCAAAATATTGACATCAAATAGATCCATACCAAGATAATTAGTAACTCGATAATGAAATTTATGAAAAATCAATGAGAGACGTTCATAATTAAATATGATTTTTTTTAGAAATGGAAAAATTGAATTCTTACTTTCTTAGAATATCTTATCCGAATACAACTTTTGTTTGATTTTGTTAAAAATTAGATTTTGGCTAATTTTGATAAATATTGAAGAAATAAGTGATTGAAAAATTGATACAAATTTGTAAGTTTGATTGCGTTCTAAGCTTGTTAGGGACATAAATAATATAGCTAATAATTAACAAAAATGTTTAGAGACGAAAGAAGTAACCTTAATCGAGTGTGAATGGTGAGATGTTAATTTTATCGTAATCAAAATCCTACCAAAAGATTGCAGCCATTAATTTCTAATGACGAATTATTACTAATTAAGCCACGTTTCATCTTTAATTTCGTGGAGCAGATTGGGCCACAATACACGGCCCCAGTCGCCATCAGCCCGTAAATCAATGGGTTAACCGTTTGGGACAGGCACATGTGTTGGGCCCATTGTTTGGTCCCACCTGTTACATCCAATGGCTGTAAATTATCCGATGACGCCTCAACCACGTGGCCATCGATTACGCGCTCTCTCAATATTCTGGTAAGAGCTTGCTTGCATTGTACGCTTCTCAGTAGAATCCAAATGTGCAATTTGTTTGTTCCCATTTTATTGTGATGAATTAATTGTACCATAGATCCTAACCTGGTGCCCAAATAGCAATTTGATCCTTGACATTTTATTATAGTTTTACAAGTGGTAATCGGTAGGGGTAGGCAAAAAAAATTGAAAAAACGGATCAAAAAAGACCAAATCAAACCGAGTCGGGTCAATTTGAACTAAAAAATCGATTTCATTCAATTAAATTTAACCATTAAAAAGTCAGATCGGGTTGGTTGCGATTTAAACAACCAACCCTGTTCGGTTCGGTTCGATTTCAATAGATGGAGTAGATATGTTGATGTTGGAATTTACCCAAACTGACGGTTCGTCAGTTTGGGTTTCAGGTTGAGCTCAAAGCCATCCCAACTCGAACCATCCCCAAGCCTAATAATCAGTAACGAAAAGTGCCCAAAATCGTGTTAAAGTGTTACATGATTCTCACACGTCTAAGAACGCCTCCGATAAACTATTTATAAAATGTATATTATATGATAAAGGACATCTTTAAATTTAGAGCAAAATATTTTATACACTACTAATATTCTCCATTTTGAATAATTTAAGTAGTAGTGCATTGAAATATGCAACTTCTTAGATGCAATCATTATAAAATAAGAACAGAGAGCATAGGAGTTAAACTCATTCTCTATTTTTTAAAATAAACAATGTTTTTATACAATAATTGTGGCTCATTCAGTTCCTTTTTCAGTCTTATAACATTAGTGTATAAATTGTACAATTGAATTTTTAAATAATATAATACTGTTGGAAAAAGTCAAAGAAAGGCTGTCGAGCACAAGGTTAGAGAGTCTTCTTGAAAATGCTCTAATTTTATATGGCGAGAAGTCAGAATCTATTAGTTTTACGTCAAACATGTTTTTATGAGATTCGCTCAACAATTTATAAAAATTTCGTTTGGATGTAAGGAAAAATATACAGTGGGAAAAATAATTGTCCACAGCTCACGATTTATTCATTTTATGAGTCCATACACAAATATAGTACACCCTGAATCGGCGAAAGCCCATGTAAGCGCACGAGTGACAACAAAGGCCTCACGATGTTTTAGCATAAAGACATGTGTCAAATCCCCACGAGAGTTAAAATATCAATGATCATCGATCCCTTTTCTTGACTTGATGATCTTGAATCTTGATTGGTTGGTAGAAAAAAAAAATAGTTCTCTCTTTTAGCTAATGATGAAATGCCAATTGGTCATTATGTACACGTGTAAAATAATTCAAGGATTATTATGCTATACAACAAATATGAGTAATGTTATTCCGTTTTACTAGTGTTTAGCACCAGTCTTATGACGATCTTTATTGGACAATGTGATAGTGACTCCACTGTCACGTAGATTGGTGATAAGCACAACTCAAAATATATTTCTAATAATTTGAATAATGTTATATGTACATCAACCATGACACTTGATTGATATTTCACTCTGTGTGGGGATATTCGTGCAGTGATGTAATGAATGGATTCAAAATAAAGAGTATGGATGTTATCATGTGAAAAAGTGTAAATAAATGTGTAAAGGAGAGTATAAATGTATCGATGTTAAACTAATTTAGCAACCGGCGACATGGCATCTACTTAAAAAGTATGCATATTTGGATTTCACCTTCATGCCCATCGTTCATCCTTGAAGACACCCTTGTTTAACAAAGTTTTAGAGCTTGCTTGGTTTAGATTTTTTGGAGGAAAAATTGATTTTGAATAGTGATATGATGAGAAATGTGTGGTTGAAAAAGAAGAAAAAAATATTGATGTGATGTAAAATATTATTTTATTGAAGAATGTATGGTTGAAAAATGAGAATTGATTTACTGTATAATTGAAAAATCCAAACCAAATAGGCCTTTAATCAGTAAATGATTAGAATATTAAATGTAGAACTTATTTGCTCATTTATAAAGATTGATGACCATTTTGCTATTTAGGTGATTGTTTGACAACCAATGCTGCAGTTTTCCGTATTGTATCCAACTTTTTTCTCTTTCCACTTTTTTCATATTCTGAAGTTAGTGGGTGCCAATTAATTTTAGTTTTTAAATATAAAAAAATATCTTTAAATAATTTAATGAGGGTATTTGACTGTTTGACCATACTGCTTCTAGGATACGTTTGTTAATTAAGTAGTAGAAAAGAGACAAAAATCAAAATTAAAGTTGTTTTGTCCTGCAGTGAAAAGTCACCATCTATAGTCCCGTGTTAGAAGGCTCAGTTTGTTTTATTATTTTGATAGATTGTTATGCACTAATCTCTTCATTATTAAAGATAAGACCATGCCCTGTTTTGATGGGGATGAAAATTAGATTTTTAATAGATTTTGATAAAAAAATTTGAAATTTGTGGTTAAAAAGTTGTGAAACCCATTAAATATATGGTTAATATTGATTGTTTGACTTTGACTTAAATTAAAATCTGATTTAAATCAATACCATCTGATTTAAATCAATACCAAACAATATTTATATAGATGTAGTAACAAAGTGATATAAAAGAAAATAAAATTTCTTATTTGGTTAACAAGATTGAAAATAATACTTAGGGCCCGTTTGGTGGAGTTAAAAAGCCAATTAAAATTGAAAATATGACCGTCATCGAATCTCACTCATATAATAAAAGTCAACAATAACGGCTAGTTTTCAGTTTTAATCCGATTTTAATCTCTACCAAACACACTCTAAAAATTGTTACAATAGTATTAAGGGCAATTATCACAATTATTTATCTTATCCCATCTTTACTTTTTTTTTTTTTAATCTTTCACAAGACATTACTGACCCCCAATCTCAAAGATATTGATATTAAGTAGATTTTTGCCTCTGAATTCAAAATGAATCTAATCATGTTACACCTCTTCAAGTTGCTTTGTTTAATACTATCAATTTTATATAGCTAGTTGTCCCCTACACCACCGTCTTAATGAGAATATATTTCCCTCAAAGATAGAAATGATATGTCCCTCTTCCTTATAGCACTTCACGTGAGATAGAATGACATTGCACCATCTTAATCAGGATATCATTACCATAAACATAGAATCGACATCATTTTTACAGTACTTTATTCGAGATAGGACGAGATACATATGAAATTTACATGTCCTCATAGATCGTAAGATCGACCTTATGTTCCGACAATTAGGGTGGTTAGCAGTTAGCACATTGTATCACTCATTTTTTTTTCATGATGGGGTTTGATAAAGGTAATCTACATGTTCATGATGAATAAGCTATCAACTATGTAGCAGATTAAAATGTTAGTAATTTGGTAAAGTTGTATAATCCACATATAAGCTACTTAAACTAAAAAAAGTTATTTTAGTTGAATTTTATAGATTATTTCTTATTTTTGTCCTAAGTAGCAACAGTCTGCCCTTAATTAAAGGCGGGTTGTAAGGTTGAGACTCTTGTAGCCGTTCACCCGTGACCTTTTTAAATTGCTATATGTTACATCCAACGCCACCTCAAATCATTGCTAATAAAAATTACTCAAATGTTTTTGAAGCTTATCTCTTTGCATTCAAAATCATCTAACATACTTATTATATTTTTTAAATGAAATATTAATTTATTGGTGGATTAAATTTTTAATTCAATTATAGAGACAAATTATAAACTTATTGAGCTAACCACTGATAAATATATCTACCGTTGAATTGATGTGCCGTGTTATCGATGTTTAGTAGATTATTTTTATAATAATATGGGAAAAATCGATTAGTATCTATATTCATAATCCTTACTCTCACTACTAACAAAAACAAGCCAAAATAACCAATAAGTTCGCATAAATAAGCAAAAATTACATTCTGTATCGATTTTTTTTTTTTTTTTAAAAAAAGGTTTCACGGCCACGGGGTGTCTTTAACTTAAGTTTTTTGTTATGTTTATTTTTAAGTTTGAAATCCATCCAAAAATTTTGAAATCCTGTTATTAATGAAATTCTTATAAATCAACGAGTTATTGAGTATACCTAAATTTTAAAAAAAAAATTAATTAAAATCCCAAATTGAGACTTTCATAATTTATTAAAATTTCATTGGGGACATTCTTTTACAATATACTTTTATTAAGATAGCAATTGTATTTTTATTCATATGTTTTCTATGTATCGAACCTATCGAACTCACTTTCTCTAAAAGTTAAATATATGAATTCTGTATAAAAGGAAAGGCAAACATTTGTAAAATCAAGCTACTAAATTTAAAAATTTAACATATATATATAATTAAGTTTATTTATCGTTCGTGCATATGGTTTTTGATCGAGGGTCAAAAATAACTATCATTACAATTTTGAGNAATTAGTCGTTATTGTTGACTTTTATTAGACGGGTGGGACCCAATAACGGTCATATTTTTAATTTTAATTGGATTTTAATTGTTACCAAACAGACTCTATGTATTTTGTGCCGGCACCTTTTTAAAACTTGAAGGGGAAATATTTGGGCCGGAGACTCGACCCAATTGCCGGTCCATTTCAACAACTATGAATATGGGCATTGCATAATCAATTCGTCCATTTAATCATTACTAGTCTGTCTGGGCAAGTGCATTTTAGCCATGTCAAGATTCCCCACTGATTTTTAGTAAGATAACACATATATTCAACTAATTAGCATTGCTTCTTTGATCATTAACGTCAGAACGAGTCTTTTCGAGGTTCGTTAGGATGTCAATTTGAGTGTGTTGGCGTCCAATATGAGAATAGGAGCCTCCTTTTTTTTTTTTTTTAAATCCAAATTAAGCAAGACAACGCAGAAGGCCGGTACAAGGACCCATCCACATAGGCCAAACCATGGGAGACGTCATCGGGTAAAATCTCCTCATGACATGAATGAAAAGGTGAACGGATGCGTCTCCGAAAGCCAATCAAAAGAAAGTCGGGATGACCTAAATTACAAGCTTATAGCTTAGGTATTATGATGACCCACTGTCATCGAACTTTTCAGTCAATCAAATATCTCGAAAAGGATGGTGACACACATACTTAAGTCAGGCACTATAACTTAACATGACCAGGACAGCGAGCTCCACTTTGGTGGCTTATAAAAGAGGGCAAAAGCCAATGAAATGGATCGAACTCTCATGAAATCTCTCAATACTGCTTATAATAAAAATCAAGCTAATTACATTTCTATTGCCTCAAATTCTAACAAACAATACACAGTTATTCATTAAATTTGTCATAAGTTGATCTAAAGGTGACACGTCATTTTTAGTCATAAAAAGAGTATAACATTTGTCTAGATCTTTAAACAATAAAAACCATACTAACATCTTTAGGATGATCGGCATTTGAATCTCTAATTTGGACAATCCTCTATTTGGATCCAATTTCGGTAATAAATGTACACAAACTTTACTTCGGGGAGCACGTTGTGTTACCGACACTAAGCAAACGTACTTTTCATAAATTGGATCGAAAAAGGAGAACGTGAGCCTAGGATAAAAGTGGTCCGCTCTCACTCGATATTTTGGCTTCATGAATTTAATCTTAATAATTGTTAAATGTGCACATTAATCAATATTATTAAGGATACTCATCCAAATAAAATTCAATTCAAAACTAGATTTAATTTTATGAGCACCTAGTCATGCATGACGGGCGAGTCAACTTAATTGTATATGCACAACATTTAAATGCCAATTAAATTAGATAACAAATAAAGCATATACAAAAATTATTAAAATATCAAATTGGGCCTAGCCAATCCTTTTATTAGTAATACTACATAGAGACAATATTAATTAGGAAAATTACATCAAATTCTACATTTTAAGTTTCAATTTTAGCATTAAGGAATTAATAAATCTTAATTAAAAAAACGTGTAGCACATCTCACCCACCCCTTCAAAAAGGGACTGAAAAATAATTCCCTCTAAAACGCCGCCGTCGCAGCTGCCACCAACCCTTCTCACCTCTTCTCCCTCTTCGGCACCAACAACCCCACCTTGAGACTTATGTTGCACAATTGTCCACTACTCCAATCCAATCTCCACCATCTTTGGAGGTAGCAACACCCCCAGCTAAGTTTTCTCCACCACTCGCCTCCAAATTTGTATCGAGGTAATTTGTTCCAGTCAACTGTTTCAACCCAATCTCCACCATTGCTACCAAACCTCCTTGCCTCTCCTCCCTCTCCAATGCCAAACCCTATTGTGAGATTGGTGTTGCATAATTGTCAGCTGTTACAATCTAATCTCCACCATTTCCTAAGGCGGCAACACCATCAAATCCAGCCTGCCGCTATAGCCCATGTTTGGTATAGATTAAAATCAGATTTTTAGTAGATTTTGATAAAAGTTGATGAAATGAATAGTTGAAATGTTATGGACCTCATGAAATGTATGGTTAAAATTAATTGTTGACTTTGACTTGAGATTGTTGACTTTGACTTGAGATTAAAATCAGATTTTAATCTGAACCAAACAGGGGCATAGTTGGCAATGGCGTTCGCCTCCAGATTTGAATCCAATCAATTCATTCCCTCCGACTGCTCCATTCTAGTCTCAACCATCTCCGCCTCTGAAGGGGACAAGAGCACAAACTGAGTCTTTTCCACAAGCTTCGAGTTGGTGCTGCAGTTGGTGGCGACAATATAACTTAGGAGCAAATATGGTTCCATTTGATTCTAGTTCCAAGATAATTGAATCGAACCACGAATCGATGATTTTTTTATAATGGAACCAAATGATTGTTTTAAAGATATGGAACCAAATCGGAACCGAACCATTTGGTTCGAGTTTGATTCTAATTTCATTATTGATTGAGGAAAAAAAATTTTAAAAAAATAACATTGAGGAAGAAGAATCAAAAGTTGAGGCTTCAATTTCAGAAATCCATGCGATGGTGGTAGCTGAACGGGACTGTAGAAGGTAGGTGGTAGTTGTTTATCTCCATTTGAGAGTCGGGGAATAAATTAAAAAGGAGAGAAAATGAGAAAAGAATTAATATATGGGTTTCCAAAATGAATTAGGGTCTACAATCTCTACATTGAAAAATAAGAAATTGAAGGTACATAATTTTTTTTGTCTTGATTTTCAATTGAATTTAAATTTTTTTTGGTGTGAATACGACTGGGCGCTTATATCCCAACACAAGATAGGAAGCGGGTAAAAGAATGGAAAATTGGATGGTTTGACATGCTAAATGAAATACAAGGATCAATGTAGACTTGAAGAGGAGCCGACAAAGAAATGAAAAAATTAAAACAGATAAATTGGATAAACGGAGATTGCAGCAGTCCAAGGAATTTTTACTCCGCGACATGGCGTTTTGCGTTTGATTGTCAATATTTTCTTCGAAAATGTGATTTTTCACTTAATTTTCTATTTTTATACTGTTTGATTGATAATATTTTTCTTTAAAAAAAATATTTACCTACTTTTGGTCACGTGACCATATTTTTTTGAAAATAAGGAAAATATTTTCTTTAGGGGGAAGTGATTTTTATTTTTTAGGTACATCTACCCACCAATAAAAAATAACTAAGTGTAATATTTTTTAGGTTGAAAAATTAAATCAATCAAACACATTTAAATAATAATTTTCAAACAAATAAGTTCTAGACAATTTATTTATCTTCTATGCAAATTCCATGCTCACAATAAAAAGCATTCTTAATGTTTCTAGCATGGAATTGAAGATTAAAGATTGAGGAGAAAGATTTCAAGATGAAGATTGGAGTTTGCATTTCAAGATTCGATGCGGGATTTTCAACAATTCTTTCTTTTCATCAAGATCCGACACGGCAATTTTGTCTGATATTTATATTAAAACTATATAGATAAAAATATATAAACAAAGGCCCCTTTCTATAATTTTATTTTTTTTGTGACGTAAAAACCACATCCGCTACCCCGCCAGTGAAGCCCCAATCACTGTGAGTGCGCATTGGGTAAACCCCGTTTCTTGTGCAGGAGCCCACAAACTACACAGAAAAGGTACACCGTGTTAAAAAATATAGTATTATTTTTATATTATTATTTTATTTTATTGTTTATTAAGGGTAAAATAGTCTTTTTAGTTTCCTTTGTTTTAGCCTATATATAATCTTTTTGTATTCGATTTTTATTATGCAGAATTAATGAAACCTTAGCATCTCTTTTCTCTTTCTTTTCTTTGAATTATTTAACAAACCGCACTAGGCAAATCCGGTGCGACGGGCTCGACATAGGAAGTGTTGGTAGGGGATTCGAACTTGTGACCTTCGATCTCCGCGTTCACATACTCCACCAACTCAGTCACCCCGAAGGAGTCACTATAATTTTTTTTATGATGCGATTCTGTTCTACATCTATGGGCAACATAATTTAGGTTGTTCCTTAATCGTCTTGGGTCAGAATACGACCCAAAATCAAAATTATTAAAGATATAGAAATCCAAACTCTTTACCTTTAGCATTCCTCGAAGAAAATATACATCACAAAAAGAAAACGAAGACAATAAATCCAACAAATAATATACTGTATTTCCTTGTAATTAAATTAAAGCCAACTTCACACGATAAAACTGAATGGTCACTCAAGTTTCTGCTATTATCCAAGGCAGCTGCATGATTCATGCATATAGCTGGAGCTGCTGCTATTACACCAATTAAACTAAATTAATATTTTGCAATCGGCCTTTACATATATATGAACAATAATCAATTAGTCACTCATCATCAGAACCTGAAAATACATTGACCATAATTTGCATGACTTTAACTCGCATTTGCAAAGCTATTATATAATCTGCCGTCTCTCTGAAAAGCCTGTCCAATCCCATTGATTCACAGTTTGGAATAAGTTTCTTCAGGGTTCTTACCTTCCTTTGAATCTGGTTTCCAGCTGGGCCGACCGGTCTCCGGGACCGATCTAGAAGTGCCCTCTTTTTCATTCTTGATTTTCCGTTCTTGATATGTACTCTTTTGATGCTACTAACTCGTTGGGAAGACCATTTTCTCCTGGCCTGGGATTGTTTGAGTAATTTGTTGAGAAATTCAAGGGATTCAAGAAAAGGCTGTTGAGAAACACCCATGATAGAATTATCTTGAGAGACTCTTGTTTGTGCACTTGATGGCTCTTCGCCAAATTTTGATGTTGGAAGAAAACTCAGTTGTCGATGAGGTAACACAATGAGAGTTTTATACTAGATTTGAGACATGTATAGGTAATATTGGTGTGGGACTGCATTACACTCATCTTTTATAAAATATATTTTGGAATAGGCAAGATATTTCTATCAAGACTCGATTTTCAATTTTAAAATGTTAACCTTATTAAGATGAGTATTCCAAACCCTTATATGTTGGTTTATATTTTGATAATTATTCGATATGAAAATATGTATCAGCAAAATGGTGGCTCTTTTGAGTAAACTAATATTGAAATTTATGTGCTCGTTTTTTAGTCTTAATCGGATCAAATTGTTCATTAGAGTTTAATGAGCTCTGATACAATATTAAGACTTGAAATTCCATTTTAAAAAGTCAAAACATTATTAAAAATAGCAGCCTAAATCCTTATATATTGTTCTATATTTCAGTAATTATCTGACGTGAAATTTATCCCTTAACAATTTCATTGTTGTTTTAGGTCGTCCTAATGTTTTTACCATATAAAGGATTTTAGGAGGATTAATTTTTGTCTGTATGAATCATCAAATCGCTTTGTACTTTGAAAATCTACAACAACAAACACTATACAAAAAGGTAGATTCAACGACAATTTTTTCCTTGCAGATGGCTAAAATTGGTGAAACACTTTCCGAAAGAACACATTCTTAATGGAAGCACAGATCGAATAATAATTAGGACTTAATCCGTAACAACTATCCATGTTTACGTGGGTCCACGGAGCATATTAATATTAAAGAAAGGTTCCTATGTATAGGGATGAATGAAGTTCCGCATGTTCTCCACATGCATCCACATGGATAGTTTTCACTAGCTAGCTAGCCCGCTTCTTCTTCCTCATCAAACCACCAGTCTACCACCTCCATAAACACCCTGGATTATTCCTTCCCACTTACCAAATTCAATGCATATATACTCGTTATACATTATGATGCGAATGGAGAGTTGTTAAGTTTCCTATTTCCAGCTCAATGTGCGTGGCACTCAACACGTATGTTACTTTGCGGGGGTGTTAGAAAGACTATATTATATGTTGATTAGCAGACTTTGATGGATATTTGTCTCAACAATTAGATCTTTATGTTCGGATTAGGGTGATGACTTTCAGACATTGGCTATCCACATATTTTTTTCCCATAGTACATGAATCTTATATTAATTCTATCATGTTAGGTTTTGTGACAAAAATTCTATGTGATTTAGAAGTTTGTTGCATGAAGGAATCTTGTTTAGGACTATGCTATACGTACCTAAAGTTCTACATAATTTTTTACCTAAAGGCTACATGGCGGCCCCCTATTGGGGGAGCGCCTGGCCCACCCGGCACCCCCCCAATAAGGGGCCGCCATGTGGCCTTTAGGTAAAAGAATAGGTAGATCTTTAGGTACATATAGATTAATTCTCTTGTTTAATCCTGGTTTATAAGTATGGTTTGATTAGTAATCAAATATCATGGTGTTTTGGGAGTTTTGATTAAATTAATGAATTGGAGATAAAGTAAAATACTATGTAGACGAAAAGGAAACAAAAATTGGAAGAAGGGAAATTTTCAGTCTATCCGAATTTTGGGACTTCTACTTCATTTTGGACTCCATAACTTCGAGATTTGGATCCTATAAATAAACTACAAGGTATAGACACATTTAAGGCAAAAAGGCAAGGCAAAAACAAGAGAAATTTGTTTAGATTTGATTGAGAGGATCAAATCTTGTAAGACAATTGATTGTTTCTTGGTATAATGAATTCTCCT
>CAIGRF010075167.1:18374-28944 GCA_903798235.1 Fraxinus ornus | reverse complement strand
AATCAGCCTCCCAATATTTTTTTTTAATAAAAGTTTTGTCCTGGGATTATGAGGCTTCTCACTGTTGAGTTTAAACCCAAGAGAGATAATTTTATTAAAACAAAAATATTATACAAAAGACACTTGGACACTTCCACTCACACTTATAGGAGACCACTCTCACACTTAATTGCTAGACCCACCATAGAATATATTTCCCTGCCTTCTCTCTCTGTTTCTCTCTCTTGCACACTCTCTCTAATTCTCTGCACTTTCTCACTTATACACACAAATACACACTTAATGTAATGAGCACACACACATATATATAGACATTGAATTCTTCTACATAAAGGTTGATGATTCTAGATAATTCCATTATAAGGAATTCTCCCGGACTTTAAAATAGCGGTGGTGTATGGATTCTTCTACGTTTCTCTAGTTGGTTGCATAAGGAAAAATCTAGAAACTTATTGATGATTCTTCACTCACAGCTTAGCATAAATGATTTTCCCTTTCTTTCTCTCGGTTCATAATCTCTATTCCAGTCCAGAAAATGCAGAACAAAAACATTCACGAAAAACTTCTTTGAAAAGCATGCAAATATTATTAAAGAAGCACTAGTTTCTCCCTTTTTATAAAGTTTTAGTTATTGGATAGTCTAGCAGAAGTTTATTCTACTATTAAGCTCTGATGTGTACGTCCAGGGGAAGACCTGCATCAAATGTGAGTAAGAGCGTGGCTGTTCTTGATTTCTCTGGCAAGGAGAAATCTGCAAAGCCGCCAAGAAGACTGTCTGTTCCTTTCAAGTCTTCTGCCAGCCCTGCTCCAAGATCAGTAGGCAATATTACCCCAATTTCTGAGGCTAGAGTGAAGAGGTCTGCAACCAACCAAGGAAAGAGTAACACACCAGTTTCTGATGTTTCTTTATCATCAAGTCGAAAGAAATTCTGCGTTCTATCATCATCTTCTTATTGGCTATCTCAGANAAAATAATTTAAACTATCTAACAAAAGAAAAATATTTTTATCTTTCCAATTAACCCACTTATACCAATGCCCATCCCCTACCCTCCTTCACCACCGTTAAAAAAATTAAAAGTATAAAAAAGTAAGAAAATAATTAAAAATAGAGAGAAGGGAAAAAAAAAAAAAAGCAATCACGCAGCATTGCCAGAAAATTTTGTCAAATTCCTTAATATAATGTCATGTGGCATTCCATCATTGCAATAATTAAAAAAGGTCAATTTTTACACCAAATCATTTGCTGTCAACATTACATCTGTCAATGTACGCATTAAAATTTTCATTTTCATTTTTCTATTCATTTTCTATCACACATTCTTCAACAAGATAATATTTTCCATCACATCAATAACTTTTTCTTTTGTTTCAACCACACATTCTCCATCAATCTACTATTTCAGAATATATTTTTCCAAAATAATATGGCTCAAACACACCTGTAGTTTTTCAATATTATGAAGCACAATAATTGAGTTTTGACCCCAAAGAGCACCTCTAGATATAGTTACTCTGAAGGTTAATAAAAATACTTAGCTTGATAAGATTAGATATGGACTCCTTTATGATGAACTTCCTCTGAAATTAGGCACTAGTTAACAATATAGTTAATGCTGTTTTCCAGTTCTTGGAAAATCAATAAGTAAACAAAGAACAAGAGGAACATGTTTGGGAAACTAATCCAAAATAGGCTGTATATGAGGTAATGCCTGCCTTTGTGCAATTTGAAGACAAAAACGCCATGTGAAGTGAAGTACCAAGGGCAGCCAGGAACTATTTATTTTTTATGCACTTACATTTCTGGTCTTAAATTTGTTCGCATGAGTTCAATTTCATATATTTTGGACCTAAATTATAGCTCGAGTGCTGACCTTCTCCTTTCGTGTTTTAAAACAATGTCTTAAGCCTCTGCAGAAAATAAGGGATGAGCTTAAATCCTATGTGTCTCGCTATGACCTTTCCGAACTTGGAGAATCCGTGAAAGAGCTGCTTGAGATCTATAAGATATCAGAGAATTTTGAGCAGTTGCAAGCCTCTGACAATGGTCCTCTTGTGCCTGAAGAAGGAAATCAATTATCTGATGACGATGTTAACAGCTCTACTTCTTCGATAATTGATGCTGAGAAGCTGAAACCGAATATATCGGATACAGATGCTGGTGAAATTCATGGAGTACAAGAAACAAACAAGGAAACCAGTAAGAAGAATGAATCTGTTAATAAGGTAAAAAGATCAGTGAACAGGGATGTGACAAACTCAAAATCTTCTTCTGAAGTTCGGGGCCGTAATAGTACCCAAAAGAATCCCAAGAAACCAACAAAGCAAGAATTAGCTAAAGATCGGGATAAGTTGAAGAAGCAGGGAAAGAAATATACTGCTGGAGAAGGTAATTGTGTATCAATTCCTTTTTTCTCACACTACTTCCGTTACTCTCCTTCAATTTAAATAATACCGTTTTTCTAGCGATGTTTCAAAACAATGACAACTATAAATAGATACAATTGTTATGGACTGTTTTATTTGTTACAGGTCCAACTCCCTCTTCACCAGAGAAAACTCTTCAAGAGAACAAAGAAAACCTTGTAAGAAACAGTTCTTTTATTTATATTCGTTACTTTATGATCTGTAAGTCAAAATTTTCCAGCATTTTATCTTTCGACTTCCTTAGGTTCACTATTAAATTTTGCATCTTTCAGGATGTTCCCCAGACGGAAATCAGCGCAACAGAAGTGTAGGCAAACCACTAAAGCTTGCTGAAAAAATAGTAGCCTTGTTTGGCTTGTTATTTTCATTAGAATTTTTTTTTTTTCTTTTTGGATTTTATAGAATACTGAATGGTCTAAGGTGGGCATATTTGTTAGGTGTGATTTGTTAGGTGTGATTTGTGAATTTTGTAATTTTCTTGCGTGTTTATGAATTATGTTATGGATCTTTATGTATTTGTCTGCCTTTATACAATTGTGTTTTGTGTGTTTATATTTTGGTACTTGACTTAAAGTATATTACTATAGAAGATGAGCTGATGAAGTAGTTTCACATGTTTGGCTACACATTTTTCCCTGAAAATATTTTCCTTTTGTTTCTAAGGCAAATCAATGTAAAAATTCTAAGGGACAAATTTTTTTGGTATTGAGTTTTCAAACTCTGAATTATTTCCCCGACTGTAGCTATGCAATTGGGAATCAATCTCCTGTACTCTATGATTGTACTCTTGCTTATTCTCATTCTCATTTGGATCATGTTATATGTATAATATTGATTGACAATATCTCGTTTGAAATCATCATTTTTTTTAAAAAAAAAACTGTTTTTTACATCACATGGTAGGATTGTGACAACACATGATTGTCAACTAATGTTGTACACTTAGATTTATTCATTTTCATTCTTACAGTTTCAGAATTTGCAGCACCTATTGTCAAATCAAACTAGTTGTATGAATTCATTGTACAACTAGCTCAATTCTGATTTTGGTTATGCTATGAATACACATAGCATTTCCCTTCTAATTTTTCATAGTAAAATGAACTAAATCATGAATGAAGGTTCTGCATTATGTTTTTGCCAATAGAGATGAATCTTTATTTTGGTCAGAGAGTTTTATGAAAGACACGACTTTAATAATTATATTGGCTAGACAACGTTTAAACATGATGATTGTTTTTGGCATCGTATTTCTAGTTGAGAAATTGAGATTAGGGAAATTGGTGTATAGTTCCCTCACAAGAGGGGGACCATGATTTTTTTTATTGGTCATTGGCCCCCCTCTTGTGAGGGGGGTTATACACCGAGGTGTCAATCTCGGTGTACAAGTAGCATGATCCGAAAATTATACGACAAAATATTGGCAATAAGAATGACTCACCTCCATCCCAAGGTGTGTCATCCCTGTGGAGCTCCCTTTATGACGTGCAGACAAAACCTTCGGATGGGCGACAAAGTGCACTATAACTTTACCACCACAGGACATCTATCTTCCAACATATATGTTGTCTTCCAACTGTTGTTGGGATTCGAACCTCCGATACTCCATAAAAAATCTCCTACTTACCACTGCACCATGCCCGTGGGGGTATGTGTGCACCAATTTGTTCAAATTACATCGTTCCATGCACAATTTGCATAATAATACATAACAATCTAACATAGGAGATCTTCATCTCAATGAAATACTACATTCACTCGTATAATTTAAATATTATTTTTGAATGGTTTATGATATGCTATTTTAATTTTTATAATTGTTTATGATTTTAAGTTGTGATTAGCTTTTGTTTATATATGATGTTACAAATCTAGGTAATATGTTGCAGAATTAAAATATATTACAGAAACTACACATTTAGCGCTTGTTTGATTTCCATTATTTCCAAAATTTATTTTTCTCTCTTCTTTTCAACTACACATTCTTCAATAATAATATTACACACAAATCCAAAATTTTTCTTTCATTTTTAACTACACATTCTACTATTCTAAAATGCATTCTTCAATAAAAAGGGCTCAAACAGATTCTAAATATAAATATAATTCTTTGTAAAGTAATACGATTACTGTGCAATGGTGATTTAATTAAAACATTAATTTAATAGAGTGGGGTGGGGCCCGCCGCTACAGTGAGGGGCCTGTAAGGCCCTGTGAAAAAATTGCACAGTACGCAGGGCTTAATCCTTGTTGGATTAGTGTAAAGTGATGAGTTTCGTGGCCTTTTATTTCTTTTTGGATTATTTTTAAGTGACGAGTTTCATCATAGTTGTATCCTTTAGATATTTCTAATTGGATGGTTAATTATTTTGTGTAGTGCTATACAATTTCCTTCGATCATACTAAAGTAGAAAAACTAACAAATTTATTAAAATTAAATTTTTTATCAATTACATATGATTAATTTACCACTCAAAATGACGCGAATAACTGTATAATTCTTGTTTTTCTACTTCGGATATTAGGGGCTCTATCTATCATAGACCTCATTACAAAGTAAAAAATGGAAAATACAAAATAAATAAATAAATGAAAAAATAAACCTGCAAGTAATCGACTTTTCTTCACCATAAGTCAACATCTATGTGCTCAATTTTCTGTGTCTTACATCATTCCATGCACAATTTTCATAAATTGAAGCCACAATCTAACGATAGAAGTCACAATCTAACACACAAGATTTTATCTTCATATGGTCGACTATTGGAGTACATTAATGAATCAAAAATCAACGTAGTCATATATATATATACACACACACACACAATTATATTAAATGATCTCTGTCGTGTGATTTGTTCAGAAAATTCGGCGCACATTTGCTTGCGTTTGCGGCTGATAGAAAACTAGACAGAACAGGAAATGGCTCGCCTGACTTAGTATTTTGGCTAGATTTATTGTCGGCCAAGCTTTGATTTCCCTGCTGGGCATTGCCAGATCCAATGACTGATGTTAGAGCAGCTGCTAATGCAGACTGGAATCTCGGGTTCAACGTAATAGCTTTAGCTGCAGCAGCAATGGTATCTTGTGATGATAAAGATTGCCAATGAAGAGTTTCTTGAGGTTGTGCTCCAAAGTTAAAAGAACAAATTTGGTTCTTGTTGGAACAATATTGAGTTCCATAGTTATGGATCCCATTAGTCCAAGAAATTGGGAAAGCATTTGTATCCAAAGAAGTAAAGTTGAGGTTTGTAGTTGAATGTGTTTGAGTGAAATTATGTACTCGACTTAGATGAGACAACGACGAGGATGGGGATGATGTTGGAGTTAGATCGAGGGTGATTGATGGGCACAAAGGCGAAGATGAGATTGGTGAATTTGGGTAGTAAAAGTTAAGTCCATTGAAATTTGTCCCTGAAATGGAGGTTTTTGAACCTGACATTAGCATGGAGGCAGCGGCTGAGGTGGTGGAGGCCATTGCTGTGGCTGAAACCGGAAGTGGATGGTTATGTATCCCTTCGTATGTTGTTAACAAGAAGGACATGTTGTCTACACATCTTTGCACCTACAAGTGATATCAAGATATTATGAGGTCTAGTGGAGTCCATCCCTAGATTCACTAACCAAATTAGCCTTTCTATAACGTAAAAAAGATAAAAATATAAATTCCACCACTTATTATACCTGTTTTCTCACTGGGCAGGTTGGTGCAACAGCGCAACGATAGTATGCTCTTGGGCATGGGTTTCCTTTCGAAATCTTCTGTCCATATTTCCTCCATCGGCATCCATCATCCATCTACATAATAACGGCAAGTTTAAGTGTCATCATAACTCAAATGCTATTTTCATAAACACTAATACACTCTATCGAGTTACATAAATTTTATATTTTTGTCACATGTTACAGTGAAGTAGTATTAGGCTATGTAAATGGTTTCAAATTTTACTCATTTCCATTACTTCAAGACACGTTTCTTATGTCCCTTCCTTTCCTACTAAAAAATACACGAGGTAGAAATCAATCTCAAATGGCTCTGAAAAGGGCAAAAAAAATAAAATATATAAACACTTACCGTTGGTGTGTCACATATGACTCTTACAGAAACCCTAGGTCTTTTCGTCAGGTTCTGTAGGGAGACCTCATCCTCTCTATTTTTCACTGTGTTTGGGAATTTATTTTGTGGCCAGATCTCTATGGCTTCCTTCTTTACTTCTTCTATGCTATTCTCAGAGCTCGGATTATTCATAGAAGACTCGGCCGGGGTTGGTTTGGGCACTTTAAACTTGCAGACCAATCCAAGAGCCAAACCTGCTTTATCCTCTTCATCCACTTTTCTTTTGCTTATTGAGTATGTTTCATCATTTTTCTTGTCACTTGAACTTGATCTTCCTAAGCTAAGAGACATAAGTTCAGATCCCTCTGTATTTTGATGAATATTAACTGCAGATGCACTTGTAGAATTTTTACGTTCTTGTTGAACAAAATCTTTGTATTGCATCTGTAGAGCCCTGTAATCCTTCAGAATTAGTTCCAAATACATTTTCAGCCTTTGATTTTCTTCTATAACTTTACCCATTTCAGCTTTCGTCCTTTCAAGTCGATAATTCTACATTTATAACAGTTTAAACTTTTAGACAATGTGGTTAATCGATAATTGGTCAATTATAAGACACTTGCTGCATTAATTTCAAGAAAGTTTACCTGAAGAACAATCTTTTCTGCAGAACCTCGTTCATCACCATCAGATTCAGCTGCTTTATCCTCTTCCTTCATCATTTCACCAAGATCAGCTTTTCCTAAACCAATCTCCATGAAAACTCTCTCTCTCTCTCTCTCTCAATTTCTTCCTGTGTCATTTGAATGGCACTTTAGTTATATTCTTATAACGGGAGCCAGCAGTGTTTGACTTGTTAATTAACTAATTCAAACACTGTGGCTTCATTCGGTACTCAATGTCAATATCCCAATTGCACCCAAGTCCCACAGAAAAATATATAACAATAAACAATATATTTACAGTCATACTCATATACAGATATAAATACAAAATTTATATAATTGAATATTTCAACTTCAACTATTAATTGCTTGAAAGATAGAGAGAGCCAACGAACATACAGATTCAGCCATCATTGAAGTTTCGTAGATTTCGAAAGTCAGATGGTCAAATATTTTGTGGATTCCGATGACCGGAGGTATCAACTTGGAATTGCTTCGTTGTAACCAGTCAATTTTCTTCTAATACATCTTTCTCTAATAGTGATATTGACTCTGAACAAATATCAACGATTTAAACTTCCGGCTGGCATCGATTCGAGAAATGTAAAGGTCAATTATCAAGCGATCAAATTATTATATAATCGAAGTTGAATGCTTGGTAAAAGTATCAAAAAAGATAAAAAGTTGAGGTGAATTGCTTGGTTTTAGCGTGAATTGGCTAATTCTTGATGTGAGTAGTTGTTGACGTTTTAAAACAGTTTTCATAGTTTTTTTATTGAACTAGTTTTCATTTTTCGTGACATATTGAGTATGGCTCTGCCAACATCAATCATTTGAAAACTCAATATTGGCGTGGCAATTAGTTCTTTTCTCCCTAATGGTTTCATTAATTCAGCATTCATCGTAGAGGATGAATATATTTTGGATGAACCATCAGTCACCTTATAAACATTTTGCACATTAAAACCAAGACATTTGATTAAAAGATGAACCCATCCTTTGTGGGTGCACATGTTGAATATTAGAAATACAGTTGAATAATTTCTTCCCTCAACCAATTTAAACATTTCAATAATTTACAAGAGATCTGTACAAGTATGCAAATACACAAGAAATGATTATCTACTTTCCCTTCATATGTGATACTTTTTTAAGATTAATTCAGACAGGCAGCCTGCTGACATTCATTGTAGAACAAAGAAAAGAAAAAATAAAATAATCTGTCTACATAATCATAGTTATATGCCAACACTCATTTTTTACAGTGCAACTTAGAGCGCCAGCAAATTGTGTAAGCTTATCATGTCCCAGGTTTTGGGCTGACCATATCAGGACCCAACAAACTTGACATTAGGGTCTCCGGGTTGTATGAAGAAGGCTCGATTCATATCTCCCCCTGATTTCCACACCCAATTTTTCCACGCACTGTTGGGTGCATATTCCCTCTTTGTCACATACACACCAGAATCATTAATCAGCTGACAAAACATTTGCATTTTTAATGTGTTCGCTAAGGTGGATATGACATTATCGAACAACATTAAGGAAAGAAAATAAGCTAAATTATTGTATATTAGAACTGTCAACTGTGTGGAGCTTGACATATGTTCACTTATCCTCTAAATCCGTGTGTGCTTTGCATTCTTCTGATTTCGTTTTACTTTTCATTACTTTTATAATTGAGATTAAGGCTTAATTTCAAATTAAGACGTGTTGTGTAATTGTCCATCAAATATATTGTTAATGCTCGATATGCTTACCTCTTTGGCAAAAGCATTTGGCGGGGCAATGAAGCGATTGCCCTGGTTAAGTATGGTTGAGTGTTGGCTTCCACCGATGGCATATTGTTAAGTACATATACAAAACCCCATCACTCTAGGCATTCTTTTTACTTTTTTTTTTTTATTTGCTACCTTCTACGAAAAGTAGAGTAATATGTGAAAAAGTTGTTTAATTTGTACTCGGATAAGGGAATTGTTTAAATACGACAAGTAGAAAATCTAACTGGAAGGAAAGGGAGAATAAGGAATGATGAGAATCTTAGAGTGAAATATGGGAGTTGAATGTTTCATTGGCCACCGAACTTTGCACTATATCACAATTTACTCACCGAACTTCCAAAATTGTCCCATTAGCCACTAAATTCCGTTAGTATTCATTACTCACTGGGTGGATGCCGTCTCATTTAATGCTGACATGGAAGACAGAAATCTGATCTAACCAGTTAACTCCTTCCAAATTTTAATTGTTTCGCCAACTCAACGCCACATCACAATTACAAAGCCAAACACGCCTTCATCAACATTTAACTCATGAAATGCATCACCTCCCAATTGAATTAAAATCGCCAAATCCTTGAAATCCAGAAATTCCCCAAATCAATTTATGTCGAAGCTCCACTCTAAATCCCCTAAATCGATTTATGTCGAAGCTGTGGGTAATATGATTTTTGTTTTTAAGCTCAATGAGACTTTTTCGAACTACGAATTCCATGTTCCTTTAGCATTGAATCTTGCACGTGTCGACTTTAGATTTGGTTTTAACAAAATTAAATGGCTTTGAAGACACTAAACAAAGCAAAGAACATTCTCTTCTCACAAGAAAGTATTATCTTCCGGTGGTTGGCTTTACTGTAAAGTTAATAGGAGTTTATACTTAGCTTTTATTGATATGTAAGTCAAATTTATTTTCCAAATCATGTGCGTGCGACTGATATTCCTTTTATAGAAAACTTTGTCTTAATCTCTTCTAAACGTAAATGAATTAGTGTACTCAAAATCCAAATAAAAAGGTTTGGAATAGAACAATACTACAAGATCATTCAAGAAAAGCTATGGAATCAGAATATTAATAATCCTAACACCAAGCTACCAACTTTCTTGATTAGAATAAATAGACAGCGGCCATGTTCAATAAATTACTAATTAATTATTACATCAGCGATGGAGGGCAGAGTCAAAGGTCTTGATAAGAGAGAATCAAGTCTGTTGTTTAGAGAGATTGTGCCCCCTCATGGCTGGGCTCAGGATGAAAATAATCATTATTTGCGGTTAACTCTTCCTGGTATCAGAAATTATATATTATTTATATTTTTTTTTTCTTCAATTTCTCTAACAATTATTATTTAGAGAATGTGTGGATAAAAAATAAGGAAAAGTTTTGAGTTTGGGTGTAATATTATTTTATCGAAGAATGTGTGATTGAAAATAAAAGAGAGAAAAATATATTTTGGATGGGCTCCAACATACTCGTGATATTATTATTTTTGGTTTCTTTGGCATTTACGAAAAAATTTATAATATGAATATAATTGAATTTGAATTGTAAAATTTATTATCAAATATATGTATATATACAATATGTGATTGATTCAAGTATACTTTTGATCTGTAATTGGCCCAACGGAAGTAACAATTACTATA
>CAIGRF010075137.1:9350-22782 GCA_903798235.1 Fraxinus ornus | reverse complement strand
AAAAAAAAAAAAAAAAAAAAAGCTAAAGAAAAAAAGATACAGTCTTCAACACCATCTACAGGTTATCCTTTAGAAAATTATCCTATGGACATCTGAGTTAAAACTGTTGAGATGGCTTATCAAGGACGGTTGCACCATTCTTTCAAAAGAATATGAAATTCTAGACTTCGAATTTGAAAATGAATATACTCGCAAGATGATGCTGCAAAGAAGCATACAAGAAGGAAGTGCAAGTATACACTGGATTTAACTATTTTAGAAGAATACATAAATTGCAATTTACCAACAGCTGGTCATTCATAGATAACATGCAATTATCTACTAATTTCATGCTCGTATCCAGGCAACAATTGATATTTCTTTCATGTGAATTTCTAGAGTGAATTGCCCAAATATGCACTGAACTTTAAGCCATGCTCCCAAAGGGTCACTGAATTTTAAAAATCACCCAAGTGATCACTGAACTTTGCAAAAGGTTTTCACGAAGTCATTGAACTTTAAAAATTACCTCATTCATTACTAAACTTTGCAAAAGGTTTCTACAGGATCACCAGACTTTGTAAAAGGTTTCCTAGGAGATCACTAAATTAGTGACCTATGGGAGAATTCAGTGATGAATGATGTGATTTTTAAAGTTCAGTGACCTCGTATAAACCTTTTGCAAAGTTCAGTGAAGATTTGAGTGATTTTGAAAGTTCAGTGACCTCTTAGAAGTACGGCGTAAAGTTCAGTGACTATTTGGACAATTTACTCGAATTTCCGCGAATGGAATTTCATATATATGGTTGTAGCCACAATGTTCATACACCACAACAGCTAAGGGCACGTGTAAATGTAGTATTAAATTTAGTCCAAACATTATTAATGTCTTCAGAGTTTTCCATCAAACTCTCATAAGGAAAAATAGAAACAAACAAATGGAATTGGACATCATGCCTTACCTACCCTGTACAAATAATTGGTGAGTATTTAAAATATTTACTGTTTACTATAATATTTCATTTTCTGTTTACTTTAATTTTACATTTTTGGTACTAATTTAATCTAACATAAAACTTTTTCTTTCATAGGCTAAAACTGTGCATTTTTTTTTGCTCAAATACATAGAATACTTCATTCTTAGATATCCAGTAGAATCAGTTTCTCTAGACATGATGAATATATACAGACGAAAGACTGCAATAGATATTTGCTACAATGAATACTTTCTATATCCTCGTTGATCCTGATACTTATGAATAACCATATTTGTGCAAAAAAACTGCTTGAAACATATGTTATTACTCATTAGATTCAACATATCTGAAGAAACTCCCACAATTACAAATAGAAAGGTAACATATGAAATCAATCCTTCGTATTTATACACATGTTAAATGTCCACCTTTGAAATAGCCTTATATGAGCATATTTTAAGTAAGACCATTAGAGTTTGGAAAACGTTTCATATTTCTTGCTACGCCTTTAATTCATTATTTAATGTTTATATTTTTTGTGTTTGATTAGCTCTTTGTGTTATGGGTGGAAGCCATCTCACTCGCAGTCTCAAGGGAATTTATTCACATATGGTAATTCTCTAATGACTGCATAGCTTTACTTAAAGCATGTTTGGTTAAGGTTAATAAACTTTTCGTGCTAAAGCCGTGTTGTTAAAGAAGTTATTTATTTACTTATAGATAATCTTTTTAAGCTTAGCAAAAGAAGTTGTTAAGAACTTTTCATTAACTAAAGCTTCCTAAACTATGCACATTATTTGTGTTTTACATTTTTGTTGTTGAAATTCTAATTTTGTTATAAGTTGATATTCTTGATTTGTAGCCATATAATATGACCATCATCAGCACATGGCCTTCTCATTCTAGAAAAGGAGTGGTTTTCCAACTACAAACAAGCTAAAACTGCTACTTAATCTGCTGAATTCAAGTTTAAGCGTGAAAATGCTGCTCATACATCTGATTTGGTAGGTGCCAAAAAGGTGGGACATAGTGCGAAATAGGCTGTTGGAATTGGGAACAAATTTACTAAAAATGTATTTTCTTCTAAGGTTTTCGTTTTTTTATGTGTATGGTCTTGTCATAGTTTCTAATCTGGTGAACTTATATAGGTTGAAAATTCATTTGATCTTAATGCATGTAGAGTTTGCTGACGCAAAGGTTATGGTAGAAGCTAAATTGCCTGGGGCACAAAATGGGATGGAGAATGTTCAAAAGCATGAAGACATGTATGTTAATTATTTTTCCCTTTCTCTTTGAATAATGATGCAATAATGTGGGAAAACTTATTTCTCATAATTTTTTTTGCTTAGGTGGGAGCAGAGAAACTGCCCAAATGGACTTTGTTAAGTAGTGCATTACACAACTTGTAACTTGACATTCCATCAATTGGCTTGCCTATTCTATTAAGATTTTTTCGAAGGACTTCATCGTCTTGAATAATAATAGCTTTATTCTTCAAGTATGTGTAATTTGAATTAATCTAATTGTAATAATATTTATTATCAATTATTTCTCATAGTATATATTCAAGGCAATTCTTTCTTTGTTATAGCAAATCCCAAAATGGCATAACCAAGGAAATTTCTCTTGCTTTGAAAATTGACAACTAATATAACAGCTCATATAGTAAGAAACAACTTTTCCACATTCACGAAAATGTTGTTACGTTTTGCGGTATCCACCATTTATTTGACAACTGAAGTGAACTTCTGGTATGCTATTCATGAACTCAAGAAAATTGATTTGAGATTTAAGTGGAAATTTCCATTTATGCGCAGATTTGAGATTTCTATGTATAAAATGTAGCGAAACATTTTATACTTATTTTTTATTCAAATTACTAATTATAAAATGTTTGTTACATTTAACACATTAATATTACCTAGCCCGTGCGTTGCACAAGACTAACTGAAGAACATGTTTATAATTGAAAGTTCGGATCATAGTAAATGTAATTTCGAATATCCAGTATCTTTATTGAAGTTCGTTCATTTTTATTAAGACTATGTTGGAGTTTTGAATCGCTAAATATGAAATTGTTGCAATGTGCTTAAACGTCTTCTTCTGGCTTTCGGTTGGAATACATGTTTACTAATTTGCAGTTTCATTTACCCCCATTCAGTCTCCATTAAAATAAGGTTTTTGTAAAAATAATATATATTTAAAAATAATTAGAATGTATGCATAAAAAATAAGAAAATTCTTAAAAAAAATCTATATGTAATTTACGAGGGAATATGTGATTTTTAATCAGGGACCAATGACATTTTTGGTTTCAAGTGACTAAAATATTAAAATAGGTGTTAACAAGTTAAAACAAAAAGAAGAAAACAAATAAAAAAAATGTGGAATGCACTCTCTGCGTGCGCGGAGATAAGTCTCCGTACAGTGCACGGAGAGTGTCCACGCAGCGTGGAGAGTCGTCCGCGCTCGATGGAGACTTCCGCTCACATGCACGAAAAATTCTCCACGCTGTGCGGACAGTGTATTTCACAATTTTTTTCTTCACATCATATCGTACTATTTTTACTAATATATTATATTAAAATAAATTGACAAGATGTATGTACTTCGTCTTTAGTTTGTCTTAACCAAGCCCGTTCATTGTTGATTCATCCATTTTTATATGTCACCCGACCATGCCTTTTCAATCCAACTTCTTCTTGTCCGCACAAATTTCTCAATTTACTCCCACATACATTCCTCAGTCTACTCTCTTCTCTCCGTAAAAACTTAACCCTTAACAATTTCTAAAGTTCAGTGTTAATCTTATACTAAATTCTGAATTTCTGGTTGAACAATTTTCAAGATTTCGTACACTTCCTCTAATCGGTAATTTCTCTCCGCATCTATTCAATGCAAATATGTATAATTTATTGCTATTTCTTTCTGCATTTATTCAATGCAAATATAATGTAATGCTAAGATCGGTTAGGACTCTCTGCATTTGTTCAATCCAAATATGTATAATGTACCCAATATGTATAATGTATTGCTCTCTGTGATTCGCCAAAATCCAAGCTTCTTAAATCTTTTCCCACCACACTTTTTCATTTTTATAGTTTTAAACTTAACAGGTGAGCAGTGGCTGTTGCAAAGACAAATTAGGCTTCTTAATCTTCTCGATGTTTATATCACTTCTCTTGCCCTTTATGCAGTGTGGATCTCTGCTTGTTCAAATGCTTCGCTAAAATTTTAAAGTACTGATTAACCACATGATTCAAAGGATGATTAAGTTGCAAATAACCCATAGTTGGTAACAATTGTACATTTCAACGCTGAATCTACCTTAAATAATTGGTAGGAATTAGTAAGAAAATTGAGGACAAACATATCATAATAAAAAGTTTAATTCTGTATTTTCTATTCAAGGATATATGTGGCTTCATTATCTTTAATTCCATGTATATGTTTACTAGCTTACATAATTCAATTTACAATTTAACATTAAGAGCCTGTTTGGTAGAGCTCAAAAGTCGATTAAAATTGAAAATATAGTCGTTATTGGGTCCCACTCGTCTAATAAAAGTCAACAATAACAACTAGTTTTTCAATTTTAATCCAATTTTAATCTCTCTACCAAACACACACTTATTCCCCCGTTTTTTTTTTTTTTTTTTTTTGAAACATTATTGTCCATTCGGTAGGGATTAAAATCCAATTAAAATTGAAAATATAGCAATTATTGGGTCTCACTCGTCTAATAAAAGTCAACAATAACGGCTAGTTTTTCAATTTTAATCCGATTTTAATCTCTACCAAACAGGCTCTAAATAATTGGCACGAATCAGCAAGAAAATGGAAGGCAAACGTACCTCATGGTGATAATGAAAAGTTCGATTCTGCATTTTCTATTCAAGGATATTTGTGGCTTCATTATACTTATCTTTAATTCCATATATATCTTGACTAACTTACATAGTTGAATTTAATAGTAGATACACAAGGACAAAAAATCATGAGGCGTTATAAGCTTGCATGTCAAAATCCAAAAAAAATTCATCTCAAACTACCATCGAATCTATGTTTTTTGCTGAATAAAAGGCTGCCACAATGTTTACAAAAACAAGAACAATATACCTAGGGATGACAAAATGGCTTGCTAGCTCGGACGGCTCGAGCTAGGCCCCTAAAAAGGCTCGAGTCGGACCGACTCGTGGCTCGGTGGAACTAAGCAGAAGCTTGGGTCGAGCCCCATTTTGGGTGCGGCTCGAGCCCGGGCCGGCCCGTACGAGCCGAGCCTGTCAATAAAAAAAAATTAAACGCATGAGGGTTTTAACTTTTATTTAATTTATAGTACCTATAAATTGTACAAATTTTAAATTCTTTAAGAAAATAATTTAGATTTGACACCTGAGCTAGCTCGGCTCGCTAAGGCTCGAGCCGAAAGCTCAGGTCTCGTGTCTCAGCTCGAGCTGGAATCGTTTGGCCAAGCTTTTGCTCGGCTCGGGCAAAAAAAAAACTCGAACCTTTTTGGCTCGAGCTTCAAGTTTCGGCTTACGGCTCAGCTCGGTTCGTTGACATGGCTAAATATACCTTAGATTGAGATTTTAGAAATGCAAAGATTATGACATCAGTAAAATAGTATAGAAATTACACTTTTGTTAGGACAAAACTTATGAAATCGACTTGAAATTTGAGATGTTGAAAGAAAAATGTTAAGTATTCTGTGGAAAGAGCATTAATAGTCTCTTTGAGAATCCTTCTGACTTAGAATTGAGGTTAATACCTTATTTTGAAATGTTAGTTAATTTATTTACTTTCTTAAATTTATGTGTAGCTTACCCTCAAATTCTAAAGTCAGATATATTTGTATTGTTGATTATTTGCCGGGATGGGAAGACAATGTTGGATCCCTACATCTGCACAACTTGATCTTCTTCAATGCATATTTGATGGAGGGAATAAAACTCCAAGCAATGCAGAAATTGTACAAATAGTCTCTTGATTATCGCTGCATACTCATATATCTGAGAAAATGTTCGCGATTGGTTTAGTAACAAGTGTGCTCAATCAAAAAGAAAGCAGGTTTGTACACAAGCAGAGAATGTTCAACCGAAAAATCTAAGGTATGAGATGCAACCTGATTGACTTGCACGGAGCTTTAGATTAAGAGGTATATCTTTATTAATAAATTAGGCTCAACTTACCGTCTTGCACTTTAAGACCGTGTTTATAAGTTTTTCAATTGTACTGTCCTTTTTATTGAATTTTTTCATATGAAATTGTATTGAAGAAAGTGCAGTGATTATAGAAGAAAATTGTTCGTCAGGTATTTGTGAAGATGCCAATATGCATAAAAAGATTAAGGGTTTGATCTTGCATATCACGTGCTATTTTTTGTTACTTTCTCATTCTATGTCAAATATTGTTTTATCATCTATTGTACATTTCATTACTCTAATATACATTTTATTACCTATAGTTCTATGAATATTTATTAATTTTTTCATTAATTTATTTACTTTATCCTTGTTTGTAGTTGATGAAGTTTCTACAAGCATTGGTGACTTATCACAGGAAAAATCATGTGGTCCTTAGCTTAGTTCAGGTCCATTCTAATTGTGAAATTCTTTGATTTTCACTTAGGTTTCCTTTGTTTTAGGTGCATGTTATGCTTATATGCAATATTTTTCCTAGTACTTGAATTGTTTACAAAATCAACCTTTTTAAAAAAATGCTACTTTTCACCTGCCTCGCATTACGATTGCCATTGCTATGGTGTTATTCATATTTATCTTAATTTTTTCCTCTTACAATCTTTTTTAAATTATTTTTTTCCTTCTTTCTGTTAAGTTATGCTATGGATTTATCTGTTCATGAAAATTGTGTTATTGAGAATCCAATGAAAATAATCATGTGTGATATGAATATGTATCAAATGTTCATTTTACTGGTGAATGTATTGAAAGAATTCATACAGAAAGTATTCCTGTTGAATCTTATGTCTTGCCATCTTGTACAATTTATATACATTGTGGTGCAAAAAAATTCTATAGAGAAACCAATGGCTTTTATTGTTGTGATGGGAGAGTGAAATTACAATTAATATGCCTTCTGAACTATATGAATTATTTACTTCTAAACCAGAAGAGGTTCTCGCTTTTAAAAAAAGTTGTTCGTAGTTACAACATTCATTTTGCATTCACTTCGTTTGGTGTTAAATATGGAGAGTTGTGTAAAAATAATAAAGGTATCTATACTTTCAGAGTTCAAGGACAAGTGTACCATTTCATAAACCCACTTGTACCGATTGATGGGAATCCTACATATTTACAGTTATACTTCTACGATACTGAAAATGAAATTCATAATAGACTCAACAATTCAGACGAGTTTTGTGAATTGACTTTAAGAAAGTTGATAGATATTTTTTAAAAAAAACCCATATTGTAATTTCTTTCGATCATTAAGTGAAGTTACTAATTTAGAATCATGTTGTATTGTACTAAGGTGTGATCCAAGTCTTGATAAAAGAATATATAACATGCCAACACCAGAACAGGTGGCTGTAGTTTGGGTTGATGAAGACCCATCTGCAAATATTCAACCTCGAGATATATTAAGTTATGGACATTCAGGTAATGCATATAAAGTTCAATACTATTATGGTTGTTATGATCCACTTCAATATATATTACTTTTCCCGTATGGAGAACCTGGATGACATGAAGGTAGAAGGTAAACATAAATGCTTCACAAGTTCGAGTCCCTCAAAATTTAGTAGACGTTAAAATGTGAATTCAACGGATCAACTTTTGAAAATAGAAGATCATGGTAAATTTTATTAACTATAGTTAATTATAGTGATTTATTCTTAGTAAATAAATGTATTTATCTTGGGAGTATTTTTCATTTTTTTATTTTTTTATTTTTTGTAGTTTTAAAGGCATGGAAGAAATGAATGACTGTATTTTGTCGTGAGTATTACTCTTACAAAATCCAAATAGGTCTATAGACAATTCTGTGCTTCTACATACTGGCAGACTTTTACAATAATATGTAGTGGACATGAATGTTAAAATCAAAATTGCAAGATTAGACGTCTTTCGCAATAATCAAAAAGCTATAAGAGCTTAACTTTATTAGGGAATTGTAGACAGTATACAAAATGGTGGGAACAGAGGTTATAAAATTGGTAAATCAATAGTCTTGCATGTTGGATTTATTGGGGGTCATAGAAATATGACAAAGATATATGGATGTAATGTCTTTAGAGATATGGAAAACCTGATATCTTTTTGACAATGACATGTAATCCAAATTGACCTGAAATAAAACTTGAATTAAAACATAATGATGAAATACAAAAAAGGCCAGATTTGTTAGTACACATATTTCGTGCCAAACTTGAAGAATTGAAAAATAGATTTGATTAAGAAAGAATTGTTAGGTCCTATAATTGCATATGTTTATGTGATTGAATTCCAAAATGAATTCCAAAAAAGAGGATTACCTCATACTCATTTTCTCCTAGTATTTAAACAAAGTTTTAAGATTAGAAACCCTCACAAGTTGACGAAATTGTCTCATGTGAAATAATGGACCGAAATAAATATCCTCACTTACATGCTGTTGTAAAACATATGATGCATGGTCCTTGTGGGCATTTGAATCCTAACAATGTTTGCATGGAAAACAATCATGTATGTAAAAATAAATACATAAAAGAATACATTCAACATGCTTTGTTAGGTCATTCATACCCACTTTATAAGCATCGCAATGATGGTGTAAGCGTTAAAGTAAGAGGCTGTTTATTAGAAAATACATGAGTTGTACCATATAATCCTTACATTTTAGCTAAATATGATTGCCACATTAATGTAGAGATATGCTCTTCTGTTAAAGCTGTTAAATATTTATACAAGTACTTATATAAGGGGCATGATCGGGTTCATTTTACTCAATAAAGAAACAAATGAGCACTTTATTAATGAGATTACAATTTACCAATCAACTAGATAAATATCTACACCTGAAACTATGTGGAGGATTTTTAGTTTTCATTTATTCGATATGTCTCCTGCAATAGTTTCTTTACAGTTACATACTAAGGATGCTCAGTTAGTTACATACAGTGAGACAGATGATTTATCAAAGTTATAAATAAAAACTTTGTTCACCAAACAATGTTAACTAATTTTTTTTAAAATGAATATGTCAAATCAAATGGCAAGGACTTTACTCTACAAAGAATTTCCTACACATTTTGTATGGGATGCATCCATTCAAATTTGGAGTCCTCGAAAATAGAAAAATGTTATTGGTAGAATAGTCGCTGCTAATCCATCTGAGAGTGAGAGATATTTTTATGAGTGTTACTAAATCATATTAAAGGGACAAAGTCTTTTGATAATTTGAGAACCATTAATGGTGTTCTTCTGTCTACTTATCGTGAAGCAGCACTTTTACATGATCTTGTTAGTGGAAATAACTATTCTGAAATGTATTTAACTGGAGCGATAACTTATCAAATCCCCATATTATTGTGCCGACTATTTGCCAATGTATTGACTTTATGTTATAACTTATCAAATCCCCATATTATTGTGCCGACTCTTTGCCAATGTCTTGACTTTATGTAGCCGGACAAGGCCAAAAATTTTGTGGGACAAATTTAAGGGTTTTATGATAGAAGATTATTTACATAAAGGTCTAACACAACATGATGCTGAGATGGAAGCTTTGCATTGTATAAGTTCTTTCTTAGAGAATGTTTGTAAAAGTATAAATGATTACTGGTTGGTAGATTTTGATTTTACTGTCAACGATGATGATATGTTTGAAACCATGATTGCTGAAGAAACTACGAATATTAATGTTGGGTTAGACATGCATTGTACTAAGAATTTAAATAAAGAGCAACAAAGTGCTTATGATATTATTCTAGATTGTGTTTTAAATGATAAGAATGAAATGTTTTTTATTGATGGTCCAGGAGGTACCGAAAAACATATTTATGTAAAGTAATACTTGTTGTTGTACGATCTCGAAATCTTATTGCATTAGCACCTGCATCATTAGGTGTGGCAGCATCTTTATTACCAGATGGTCGAATATGACATTCACGATTCAAAATTCCGCTTGAAATAATTTTAGATATGCGATGTTCTGTAAGTAAACAATCTGCACTTGGTAAACTTTTATCAATGACTAAACTAATTGTATGGGATGAAGCATCAATGGTTCATAAATGTGCTTTTGAAGCTATAGATAAATTGTTAAGAGACATTACTGAATGTGAATTACCATTTGGTAGAAAAGTCATTGTGTGTGGAGCAGATTTGCGCCAAGTTTTACTAGTTGTGCAAAGAGGAACAAAAGACGACATAATGAAGGCGAGTTTAGTTTTTTTCACATTTATGGCATTCTTTTACACAACTACCATTACTCTAAAATATGAAAGCCAAATTAGATCATTTCTTTTGCGAATATTTACTGAACATTGAGAATAGAATTGAGAAACAACATTCATGCCAAATGATTAAGCTTCTTCAAGATATCATTATCAATTTCGAAGACGAATTAAAATCATTAGGAGAATCAATTAACATTGTGTTTCCCAATTTCAGACATTTGGTGACAATTTAAATATTATGATGAATAAAATTATTTTAGCCCCAAAAAATGAATATGTAGATTTAATAAATAATATGTTACTTAAAGACATTCCAGGAGAGAAATTTATGTATTTTAGTTTTGATAAAGTCATTGATAAAAGTGAAGGATTCATTCATGAAGATTTTTGAACACTCTAACTCCGAATTATATCCCTCCACATGAACTTGTGCTGAAAAAACTGTCCAATTATGTTGCTTAGAAATATTAATCCTTTTGAAGGTTTATGCAACGAGACTATACTTATTTGTCGTGACTTTAAACAAAATATGTTTTTAGCTTAAATTGGAATAGGAGAATTTTGTGGAAAACAAGTATTTTTACCTAGGATTCCATTCATTCCACTTGAAAGCGATAAACAGTCGGTGCCATTTAAAAGAACTCAGTTTCCAATGTGTTCTTGTTTTGTTATGATTATTAACAAAGCTCAAGGTCAAAATCTAGATTTTGTTAGCTTATATCTTCCTGAACCTGTATTCTCACATGGTCAATTATATGTTGCATTATCCAAGGCTAGAACAAGAGGAAATATAAAAGTTTTGATTAAACCTTCTGTCAAACATAAATTACATACTTGTTGCACAAAAAATATTGTTTATCATGAAATATTGGATTTAATACGTAGCAATTAACCATTTAAGCAATGCTTATACCATTTTGGTTCAATAAATACAAATGTACAATATAGTTTCTTATAGTTAGAATTCTGCTATGTTTTTTTAGATTCGTCATTAAGTAATGGCGTCAAATTAGCTTGTTCTATTTCATCTTTTACTTTCCAACATTGTCAATGATGTATGATTGAACACTATCATGATAATTTGTTAGTGAAAGCAAACTTCGTGAGCAATACTCTGAATTTTTGTTAATTCTTATGTATATCCAATTTTTTCGCATTTGAATTATGAATGTGGTTTGGCAATCTATGCTAATTTACTCCACATCTTTGCAAAAAGCCATGTCATGTGATTTTTCCCTTGTATTGAATACAGCGTCTACATTTTGGGGATGCTAGCGACATGCATTCTTTAGGTTTTCGTATCTTCAGTAAGCATGTTGATAGATTAACAATGAGCATACAATTATTATATTGTCTTTGTGTCTCTTTATTAGCTTGATAATACCACATGCCAATTTATTGATGAGACAAATTAGCATTCATTTTTTTGGTGCTTTATTGGCAAAGTTGTCACCATTCATTCATCCTTTCTATTACTACTCTTGAGTTCAAAATGTCAGCATAATAAACTCTCATTGGCAAGGTTTCTTTACTCGACTTTCACAGTTTTTTGTTTTCTATTCTTTGCCTTCTTCCGTTCTTACTCACAATTTTGAAAACAAGCATCTGCACTGTTTTTTATGACAGACATATTCTTAAATCGCATAAGTATATTGTTAAGTGCGTACCATGGTGCTACTATTGTTGGTCATCAGAGTCACTTCACTCCTAACATTCAGGTTCAAATTTAGTTTTGCTCATGTGTCGTGATAAAAGATAAATTGAACTTTTTATATAATTGGTCGTCTCACAGTGGAGAGATTGAAGACACTTCTAATGCTATCTTTGTATACGTTTGGTAATGGTACAATATGGTTTAGTCTCTTCAGTAACTTTCCCTTCATAAATGTTGTTGAATTTTCTCCTGCCATTGTGAGCATGAAATCATATTTCATAAGCTTGAAAGTAATGTATTTTTAAATTTCTAAACCCAATTGCCACTTGATAGGAATGTAAAATACATATTTTTCCCTCCTTATTTTATGGGCTTGTATGTTTATTTTGTGCCTAAATGTACTTAGTATTCTCATATTTTGGTTTAAGTGGTAATTCTATGGATATGGCGTAATTTGGAAGAAATAGGTGAAAAAGGGACCAAAATGGAAGAAAGTGAAAGTTTAGGGACTAAAAAGAAAATACTATAAACTTGTTTCTAACCTTGAGATGAAAATTCAAGAGTGTTAGAGGTCAACTGGATGAATAAAGGAGACAAAGAGATGAAATATAGCCAATACATTATCACATATCAACTTTCAAGCTGAAAAGTTTTGCATCGATTTTTAGCCTCATATGGAGACCGATATTGTACATGGAAAATAATCGAATTCATAGATAGTTTCTGAATCAAATTTGTAGCCCTTTGGGTTATCTTTCTAAATCATCTTGAATCACCTCAATCGGACATTGGTAGAGAAAGTTATGGCCAAAATACTGAAGCTATCTGGCGGAAAAAACGATAGAGCCATGCGATCGCATAGTTCATAACCTTGCGCCCACTCTATTATCGAGCATTGGGAGGCTAGAAACTACATAAACATGCGATTGCATGGTTTATGACCTTGCAGTCGCATGGTAGTAACTATTGACACGAATTTTCAGTTTACGAAATTGATTCAACCACTTATGGAAACAAGTATAAATACGTGATTTGAAACCCTAGAACATACCCAGAATGTACAGAACGCCTCCAAACATTATTCTATTTTTCTCTTAGATTCATGAATTGTAACTAAACTTTTACACTTGGTCGAAGGAGATTGAAGCCTCGGAACTACATATTGTGAGATCTAAATGGGTTTTCTTAATTTAATTCATGTTTTTGGGTATTGAATATTCTTCTGCACTTATTTCTATGATTGTTATGTTTAATTGCTAGGAGGCCTACTAGTTTATTATTCGTTGTAATCTACCGCTAAGTTAAATATCAAATCCCTAATTGTTTGATTCCTTTAACTTGTGAAGCACTAGAATTTAATGATTTTCTGCGATAGATGTTATTGAATTTTAAGAAGAATGTTTAAATAGATTGAATGCAACC
>CAIGRF010074997.1:0-11611 GCA_903798235.1 Fraxinus ornus | reverse complement strand
TTATTGCTAGGGGAGTTGTGAGGTGGGAAGAAATCATCCAACCACTCAGCATAAATTCCCTTAACCTGCCTGTCTAACTTCCATTTCTTTCTTTCTGCATCTTCTTTTGCAAGAGCAACAATGGCTGCAGTTGCACGAGATGAACCAATTACGGTCACCAGGAGAGGCTCTTCTGGAATTTGGCAGCCTGAATTCATTACCTTCTCCGTTTCAACATGAGCTCCAGGTAACTTCAAATCTGCAAAAACGAAAGCATATATATATATATATTGAAAGTGTTACACAAAATGTAAAGTATTTTCGCTAGGAAATAAGCATGCTACTAACTGAAAGCGACGCTCAAGTAGGAACTGTTTTACTGAAATGATTATAAGACGGAATTTAATTTAGGCAAAACAGAAACAATAGGATCTGGGTAACATAATTTCTTTGATAATCCTTGTCTTTCGTTTTGATTCAAATATTAAAGTATAAGTGCATACACGTGTTATTTAAAAACAAACATCATTATTCTAATGATACTTTGAATGTGTTATCTGGAATGTCAAAATTTATCATTAGCGAAAAAGGACAAACAGTGTTATGATCAGTTGCTTAATGTGAACCTTCTTTTTCTTGTCAATGCCATAAAAGGATGTTGCTAAACATGGTAAATTAGCAAGATATATACGTTCATAGCAAAAACATTAATTGCATTGAACTAAGCCAATAAAGAAAGCTTTAAATTGTACTACGAGAGACTAAATATACCTGACTGGTCATGAGCAAAATGATCACATCTTTCTCCAAGAGGGCATTGGCCGATCTCCCTTTTGCTACATAGATTCGTTTTCCAAAATGCTGTCTTTGCTTGGAAAGTATCGGAACTAAAGTTGATGTTCTTATCATAATCAGGCTGAGCATAATTACTTTTATTTATCAAATCAGGCCATGTAGTTCCAATATTTTCAGCAACACTCTTCTCCCTTTTGCCTTGAAATATCAGTCATAAATTTCATTGGATGTTCATGAAGAATGTTGCATATATAATTTTATCTCCATATCTACACTCGTCTCCATTGTAAAACAACTTGCAAATTTTTACACCGTGTATCATTCTTTGGTCATCACTAAAGTAAAATTCCCGCTGCCTTTCTTCTTTCTTCGAACAAGTTCTTGCCAATTTAGGGGTAGTTTTCATAAATCTTCAACACCATGAGCAAATGTGCAATGCTCACCATTCTTGTAGTTGCCTTCGGTAAATTTTGCACAAATACGGGTCTTGTAAAATATATGGCTCGTCCCTTTAATCTCTGAAGATTTATTGAATTCACCTTGGAAGTTCATTTGTGCAAATGGTGCAGAATTTGACGTGTTGTTTCCAAAATTTATTGGTCGCTTGATAGGAGGGGGATTCTCAAATTGAGAAACAAAATTGTTCATAGGAGGTTTAGGACTATCTCCTACAAATATACTAAGATTAAATTATTGGCAAAAAATCTGTAACTCGAAAGTCTGTCTGGGAGGAAGATGGAGCAATTGAAATAAAAACCTCAAGTTTTTGTCTTGTTCTTCACAAATGACATGTTAAAACTGAAGTGCTTGCGTCATTTGGGGAATTTTCTCTATTACAACTTACAAGTTTCCTCCAAGAATTTAACATGGTGGAGATGGAGATCTAAAAAGTAAAATTATAAAAACCTAGAAAGCAATAATCAATTTTGGAAGAACAAGAATTCAATTCTAGACCAAAAATAAATTTATGCACAACCCTACTAATTTGACATCACAACTGAATTTGATTGTACCATAAATGTTGGAAAATAAACCAAATTAGTGATAACTGATGAATTCAATAATCATTTACTAAACTTCATTTTAGTATGTACAGGTATTCCAATAACTAAAAAAGGTTGAACCCCAACCTTGAGGGCCCCCCACCGCCCGCCCCTAGAGCATCGTGGAGGAGGTAAATCGCGGGATGTGCCTCAGTAGGCCAGGGTACAAGAGTTGTCATACTGGTGCCCACAAAGAGTATAATTCCAAACCTTGTTAGAGGCAGGAATTGAACCCTCACACTGCGGCTGTCAGCTCAACTCATTGAGTTATTCTGATAATATTGAGTATTTCTGAATATTTCTGATAATATTTTCCAACTTTTCTTGCCTTCAAACTGGTATCAGAGCCACGAAATATTACAAAAAAATTGTTCTGAGAATACAACATTAGTAACATCTTAGAAAGGAAAATCATGGCAAATTCGAGTAATGTGGTGTCTCTTATTCCTCATTTCAATGGGGGAAGATTATGACTATTGGAGTCACAATATGAAAGTGTTGCTGAAATTTATGAAGCTCTAGAATATTGTTGATGAAGGTTTTGAAGAGCCGAAGACTAAAGATGGAATGACTCAAGCACAAAGAAATGTCTTGAATGAAAAGCGAGAAAAAGATAGTAAAGCTCTTTTCCAGATTTACCAGGCAATTCAAAGACCAGTGTTTGAACGAATTGCAAAAGCTGAAACTTCAAAGGAAGCTTAGGAAATTTTGCAGACAGCACACTTTGGAGAAGAGAAAGTAAAAACGTTACACTTACAGTCCATGATATTAGAGTTTGAGAAATTGGAAATGAAAGAAGATGAAAGTATTTCTGAATACTTCACAAGGGTTGCCACAATTATAAATCAAATTACATTTAATGGTGAACATTTAGAAGATCAGAAAGTTGTTGAAAAAGTTCTTCGAAGTCTACCATCAAGGTTTAATTTCATTCCTGCCACAATTGAAGAATTTAAAAACTTGGAAACACTTTCATTAGGTGATTTACTTGCATCGTTAAAATCTCATAAACTATGTGACACCGAACGGAAGTAAAGATTTACCAGCGTAAATCTTGAAAATAAGAAAACTGAAATTCACAAAAAACGAAATTTCTATTCAATTCTATTCTGACGAAAAAATGTTCAAAAGCCTTTAAATAGGCGTTACAAGAAATCTTAAAAGCATAGAATAGTAAAACATTCCAAAAATAGCGAAAACTCAAAATGGGAAATATGAAAATTAATTATTCGAAGACCTAAATGAAAGAATTTGGCTAAAATCCCTCGGGCTTTGTCCCGAGTCCAATTTTTCGGGCCGTTTCCAATCAGCTTGCCAAATTTCAGCAAATTCCAACACCATCACGACAAATGACAAAATTGCCCCTGACGGGTCTTTTTTGTTAATTTTCTGTTTAGTACTTCTTCAAACTCCAAAGCTAGTTGCCCTACATCAGTCTCCCCCACTTGTGAAGAAATCGACCCCGAGTTATAGTTCGGATAGAGTGGAACATCATCACAAAACTCATAAAGATCAGCTACATTGAAGATGCGAGAGATGTTCATATCAGCAGGCAAGTCGACCACGTAGGCATTATCATTGATCTTCTTGACTACCTTGTATGGACCATATTTTCTCAGCTTCAGCTTATGATAGGACCCCACAAGGAACCTTTCTTTACATAGAAACACCATCACCTGATCACCTTCAACAAATAATTTCTCACGCCTCTTGACTTCAGCAGCAGCTTTATACTTTGCATTTCTTCCCTCCAACCGTGCTTTCACTTCTGCCTGAACTTCACTAGTTTGTTCCGCCATGTTCTCAGTAGCCATATTGGTTCCAGCAACTTTGGGAAGATAGGCTATGTCTAAAGCATGTTTAGACGACTTCAAATACACCAAAGAGAAAGGAGATTTACCCGTAGCAGTGTGAACTGCATTGTTATATGCGAACTCAGCCTGCGCCAGTGCCACATCCCACTGCTTTGGCTTATCTCACAGATGCTGCGTAACAAATTTCCTAGCATTCGATTCAGATTTTCAGCCTGTCCGTCGGTTTGTGGGTGTGTTGTGCTACTGAACTTAAGAGTAGTGTCCATCCGGCGCCACAATGTAACCCAAAAATGACTGAGAAACTTCGAATCCTTGTCGGAAGTGATGGACTAAGGGACTCCATGTAGAAGAACCACTTCATGAAAAAATAATTGGGCAACATGAGATGGATCAAAGGTTTCCGGCAAGGGATCAAATACCCCATTTTAGAAAACCTGTCAACCACCACAAACACAGAGTCTACCCTACGTTGAGTACGCGGAAGCCCTAAAACAAAATCCATAGACAGATCTTCCCATATTGCATTTAGCACAGGAAGGGGCATGTATAATCTGGTATTCTAAGCCTGTCCTTTGGACGTTTGATAGATATAGCAATTCCGGACAAAGTTTCCCACGTCACTTTTCAACGGAGGACAGTAATATCGCTCGCCCAATCCACCGATAGTCTTGTCACGCCCCAGGTGACCACTCAATCTTCAAACATTGCAACTCTCGAATTAGTTTCTCCCTCAAAGAGCTCCGAGGGACACACAGCTAATTACCATGAAACAGGTGGTCATCAACAATATGGAACTCCCTCTTTGTTTGCTTCAGGACACATTTCTCCCATACCTTGGCGAAATCTTCAATATACAATTCTTTCAAAAACTCGAACCTAACAATCTCTTGTTACATAGTCACCAGCAAACTTTCACGTCGACTTAATGCATCAGCCACTTTATTCAGAACCTCGGATTTATGCTTCAGAATGAAAGGAAATTTCTGTAAGTAGGTTGACCATCGAGCATGCATATTACTTAAACTCCTCTGACTTTGAATCAGATAATGCTCCCAATGTCTTAGAGGAAGAACAATGGCGTAAAATTCTTGATCATAGGTGCTCCACTTTGGCCGTGCATCACTGAGCTTTCACTGAAGAATGCGACTAGTTTCTTCTCTTGGGAAAGGACTGCTCCAACCCCAATTTCACTAGCATCACATTCTACCTCAAATAATTTCTCAAAGCTGGGCAAGGCAAGGACAGGAGTAGTGCACAACTTTTCTTTGATCACTGCAAAAGTCGTGTCAGCTGCTTCACCCCAATTGAATTTCCCTCTCTTCAGACACTCGATTATAAGTGCTACAATGCTGCTGAAATCTCAAATAAATCGACGATAGAATGTCGCCAACCCATAGAAACTCCTCACTTCTCCTACTATTTTCGACGTAGGCCACATACGAATGGCTTTCACCTTCTCTTCATCCACCAATATTCCCTCCGAACTGACTATATATCCCAAGAATAATAATTTTTGCGTCAGCCAACTGTACTTCTTAGAGTTAATAAATAGTTTATTTTGGGATAACACCTCCAACACAGCCCGAAGATGCTCCATATGATCACTCTCATTCCGACTGTAAATCAATATATCGTCAAAATAAACGACTACATACTTTCCAATGAAAGGTCGCAATACCTGATTCATAAGCCGCATAAATACGCTCAACGCATTTGATAGTCCGAAGGGCATCACTAACCCCTCATAGAGTCCATCCTTCGTCTTGAAAGCCATTTTCCATTCATCACCTGGTTTCACCCTATTCTGATAGTAGCCATTTCGCAGATCAATTTAGAGAACACCCTCGAACCCTTAAACATATCCAGCACGTCATCCAACCGTAGAATTGGAAAGTTGTATCTAAGTATTATCTTATTTATTGCGGGACTATCAACACATATCCTCAAACTCCTATCTTTCTTTAGAACCAGTAACGCGGGAACAGTGCATAGACTCATGCTCTCTCGAATAAACCCATTCTTCATCAACTCATCTACCTTTTCCTGCAAAATCTGATTCTCTTTGGGACTCATTCGGTAATGTGGAAGATTTGGTAAACTTGCTCCAGGAACCAAATCAATATAGTGTTGAATGTCTCTCAAAGGTGGAAGGTCATTTGGTAAATCATCTAACACCAACTCAACGAATTTGGCCAAGAGGTTCTGCACCTTTTCGGGTACCACAATAACTTCCTACTCTTTCCCTTCTACCACCAACACCCGCACTACTACAACATGTACTTCTTGCACTTCATTAACCCCGGATTCCAACTCACGTATTGAAGTAACCAGGGAGAGCAAAGACTGATTTCCTGCTGCAGCCTTATTTGAGCCCCCAAATGAACTCCGTCTCGGAACCATTGCTATTTTCCTATCTTTCCAATTGAAAACATAAACATTGTCGCGTCCCCTACAGTTCACATCCACATCAAACTGCCAAGGACACCCCAACAACACATGGCTAGCATCCATGTCGACTACATTGCAGACCACTTCATCTCGGTAGTGCTGATCAATTGAGATAGGGACTTTACACACTTCTGTCACGCTCACCTTAGGCCCTTTCAAGATCCATCCAATCACATAAGGTTTCGCGTCTTTTTCAACCAGTAACTTCAAATGCTTCACCAGCCTTTTGGATACAAAATTCTTGCAACTACCAATATCAACAATCAAATCGCAGACCTTATCTTGCACACTGCAAGAAGCTTTAAAAATGTTATTTCTGTGCAAGGACTCCTCCACCTTCGTTGAGCACATGATACGTTGAACTACATAGTTTACAAGCTCTCCCTGCTCTTCCGCAATTTATGCCCCGTCCAACAGTTTCTCCAATTCAACCACTTCTTCCACATACTACTCCTTTTCAACATCCTCTCCAGTACCCACGAAATTCACTGATCTGGCTGGGCATTCATTCGAGTGATGGCCTAGCTAGCCACATCTGTAACATTTAAAACCACCCAGTTTAGCATACGGGTTTGCCGCTCGCGGTGCTTCCTTTGCAACTGTTGCCGGGTGAGTCTCATCTTGGTTATTATTGGAGCCTAATCTGCGGTAGGTTTAGACTAAGTCTGGTCATTACCTGGTGTGAACCTACCTCTATTTGTCGTTGTATAAGATGACTCGCCCTTGTCCATCTTATAATTGGAAAAACAACCAGACATTTTCTCCATTAGTTCTGCTTTCAGTACTATGTTATACGCCTCATCTACTATCCACACCACTTGTAGACCGATCTTATCTCTAATAGACGGTTTCAATCCTCCCAAATACCTGGAAACCTGTTGTGCCTCAATTTCGCTTAGATTGTTACGGACGGAAAGTCTGGACCACTCCTCAAAATAATCTGTCGGACTTATTTCCTTGCACACAATTCTGGAAACTTTGAAATATAAACTGCTCATAATCAGGCAGCAAGAACCTGTTCATCATAAGTTGTTTCATCCACCTGTAAGATCGGACAGGAACCTTGCCTTAGCACCGTCTATCCATCTGCAATCGGTCCTACCAAACGGTAGCCCCACTTCTCAATTTTATGAAACCAGTTTGACTTGACGCTCTTCCGCGACCTCAGTAAAATCGAAGAACCTCTCGACCTCTGAGATCCAATCCAGAAACTCCTCAATCTACAACTTTCCATAGAACTATGGTATGTCGGCGCGGATCCTATATTCTAGCTGGTTTTGCTATGGTTAGTTCTCCGCAAAATTCTCTTCAGAATCTTCATTGCTGATATCATCATATGGCCTATTTATCGTGGTTCTAGGGTAATGCCCACTCCCAAGTCGGCCAGGGCGATTCCCTCGACAGGGACAGGGAAATTGACAAGAGAAGGGTTAGGTTATCGCTCCAATAAACGCTGAACCATAGTCTTTAACCTTTCCGTCGCCTACCGATGTTCGTTAATTGCTGCCCACATACCTGCATCTGTATCCCTACAAACAGCATCGTGAGGATGATTTATTCTGACTTTGTTATTGTTGGCCATTGAACAGGGCAAATCCGAACTTTAATATCACTTGATGCAGAATGGAAATAAAGATTTACCAGCGTAAATCTTGAAAATAAGAAAACTGGACAAAAAACGAAACTTCTATTCAATTCTATTCTGACGAAAAAACGTTCAAAAGCTTTTAAATAGGCATTACATGAAACCCTAAAAGTATAGAATAGTAAAACATTCCAAAAATAGCGAAAACTCAAAACGAAAAATATGGAAATTAATTATTCGAAGGCCTAAATGAAGGAATTTGACAAAAATATTAAGATCTCAGGGCTTTGCCCCAAGTCCAATTTTTCGGGCCATTTCCAATCAGCCTACCAAATTTCAGCCCATTCCGACATCGTCACGACAAATGACAAAATTGCCCTGGTGTATTTCTTTTTTTTATTAATTTTCTGTTTAGCTCTTCTTCAGACTCCAAATCTAGTTATTCTACATCACTATTAGTGAACCATATGAGTCCTTCACTCCTTAATCAAGCACTCAAATCTCAAATTTCGGGAAGCTTTACTTCTAATACTTTTAGAGGAAGAGGACGATCTGGAGGTCGAGGGAGAAGCCACCATTCTCGAGGAAGAGGAAGAGGATTTCAAAGTGGTGGAGAGCTCAAAGAAGAATTAAAGGATGATCACACAAGCAATTTTCGAAGAGGTCGAGGATATAAACAAAGAGGTAGAAAAGAATTCCCTGAATGTTATTACTGTCATAAGACTAATCATAAAAGTAGTGATTGTTGGTATAAGGGAAAAGAATACTTTGAATGCTATCATTACCATAAGCTTGGCCATAAAAGCAATGAGTGCTGGAACAAGAAAAATGAGGATAAAGTGGGAACTAGTTTCATTCATAAAATTGATAGTGATGAGAAGTACACTTCTGAAACTTTGTTATTATCATGTGAAAATAATCAAAATGATGAAGGAGCTAGTAAGCATATGACTGGAAATAAAAACTTGTTTTCTAAGCTAGTGGAACCAGAATTAGGGCAAGTAAAGGGATTGGAGATATAACAATTAAAAGTAAGATAGGAAAGCATGAAAAGATGTCAGATTGTTATTATGTTTCTAATTTGCGAAGCAGTCTATTAAGTGCTGGCCACCTTTTAAAAAAGGGTTATGAGATCAATTTACATGATAAATTGTGCATTTTGACTAGAGAAAATGAGATTGTCACAAAGATCCCATTGGCATCAAATAATATGTTTCCTATTCAGCTAAAAGTTACTAATGTTGCTCTTCTCATTTCACTAGCACGAATGGAGAAATTTCGAAACTATATCATGACAGGTCTGGTCATTTAAATTATGGGGCTTTGAAATTATTATCAGAAAAGAAAATGGTGGATGGTCTTCCTCAGATTGATCAATTGAATGAAGTTTGTGAGGCCTGCCAACTTGGAAAGCAACATAGAAGTCTATTTCCACACAAGTCATCTTAGAGAGCCACACAACCACTACAACTTATCCATTCAGACTTGTATGGAGCAATTCCAGTTTTATCTCTTGGAGGTAGTAGATATTTTATCTCTTTCACTGATGACTTTAGCAGAAAGGTTTTGATATATATTCTTAAAGAAAAATTTGATTGCTTTCAAAGTTTTTAAAGCTAAAGTTGAGAAGTTTTATGGATTTTCTATTAAGACATTAAGAACTGATCATGGGACTGAGTATCTTTCAAAGGACTTTGAAAATTTGTGCAGAAGTCTTGGAATAAGACGTGAACTAACCGTACGATATTCGCCACAGCAGAATGGAGTTTATGAAAGAAAAACCCAAACCATTATGGAAATGGAAAGATGCATGCTTAAAATAAAGAAACTACCACGAGAACTTTGGGCAAAGGCAGTTGCTTGTGCACAGTACACCCTCAAAAAGTCTGAATAACATGACTCCACATAAAGCCTGGTATTTCACATCTTAAGATCTTCAGTAGTGTTGCTTTTTCCCATATATTGGATGCTATAAGGAATAAATTGGATGATAAAGCTCAGAAATGCATTTTTGTTGGATATAGTGAAAGGTCTAAAGGCTGTAAATTATACAATCCATTCACGAAGAAAATTGTGATAAGTCAAGATGTAAAGTTCGATGAAAATGCAACCGTTGAAAGTAATGAGAGCAATCAATCAATAATTTTTCAAGAAGGAGATAACACCTCAAATGAAAGCTGTGACAATTCTTCAAGTTGTGGATTCCTTTCACCTCCAAGTTCTTCTAAAGGAGAAGAATCTAATGAAGAGCCACCAAGAACAAAAATGAGAAGATTGCAAGTAATCTATGAGTCTATGGATCCTACTCATGAATAAGGTGCTATTTTGTTTGTATTTTTTGCAGGTGAGGATCCAATTTTATTAGATGCAGCAATAAAAGAAGAAAAATGGAGAAAGGTCATGAAGGAAGAAATTGATGCCATTGAAAGGAACAATACGTGGGAGCTCACAAATCTACCACCAAACAAGAAGCTTATCAGAGTAAAGTGGATATTCAAAACAAAACTGAATCCTGACAATTTAGTAAATAAACACAAAGCCAAGCTTGTAGCAAAGGGGTATATGTAAAGAAGAGGAGAAGACTACAATGAGGTATTCGCCCCGATCTCTAGACTTGACACTATTTGGCCTATAATTTCTCTAGCTGCTCAAAATAATAGGAAGCTCTTGCAAATGAATGTTAAATCTGCATTTTTAAATGGTTTTATCGAAGAAGAGATTTATGTTGAACAACCACCTGGTTTTGTGAAGAAAGGAAAAGAGTATAATGTTTACAAGTTGAGAAATTCCTTATACGGTTTAAAACAGTCGCCAAGGGCTTGGTATAGTAGAATCAATGCATTTTTTTAAACAAATGATTTTCATAGAAGTCCACATGAACATACTCTCTATACCAAAAATGGTTTGGGTGGAAGTTTCATTATAGTGAGTATTTATGTTGATGATCTTGTCTTCACTAGAAATAATTTGTCTATGTTGGATTATTTTAGAGACTTGATGATGAAAGAGTTTGATATGACAGATTTGGGAAAATTACATCATTTTTTGGATATTGAAGTATACCAATCAGAAAGTGGAATTTTTATTATTCAAGAGCACTACGCTAGAGGGATTCTAAAAAGATTAAGATGGAATTTGCAAACCTTGTTTCAACTCCATGCATTTTAGGCCAGAGACTCCGAAAAGAAGGAGAAGGAAAGCTTGTTAATACCAACATGTTCAGGGGAAATCTAATGTATCTCACAGCCACAAGACATGATATCATGTTTGTTGTGAGTTTAATAAGTAGGTTCATGGAAGCACCATATTCTCAACATTGGGAAGCTGCTAAAAGAATTTTACGATATGTGAAGGGGATAATTGATTATGGCATTTTTTATCAAGCAAATGTTCCAATTACACTCTTTGGATACAGATCTTGCAGGAAGTATTGATGATAGTAAAAGTACGTCGGGTTATGCCTTTAGCATTGGAAGTGGAGTAATTTGTTGGAGTTCGAAGAAACAACCAATTGTTGCTCTTTAACAATGGAAACTGAATATATTGTGGCATCTTTCGCCGACTGCCAAATTGTATGGTTATGAGGCATTTTGGAGAATCTAAACCACAAGCAGGATGTTCCTACAACTCTTTTGTACGACAATAATTTAGCAATTTCTATTACAAATGAACCAGTTCTACATAGGTGACTAAACACATTCGTATGAGGTATCACTTCTTGAGAGAGCTTGTTCACCGTGGAATAATTCAAGTCAAATACTGCAAAATAGAAGATCAAGTAATAGATGTATTTACAAAACCAATTGGAGGTTAGAACTTCGAGAAACAACTTGCGAAACTTGGAATGAAATGCAAATTTGGTTTACGGGAGGCAATGTTGGAAAAAAACCAAATTAGTAATAATTATTTAAGTTGAAGAGTCTCTTGTGTCCATCATTTACTAAACT
>CAIGRF010074992.1:7342-22032 GCA_903798235.1 Fraxinus ornus | reverse complement strand
TCTCTAATTGAGTAGTATGAATGGGTGATTTACATTGATTGATCCAAACCAATTGAGGAGATTTTGGCGCTTCAATATTTTGACATTAATATTTGAATCCAATTTAATTCGATAAACAACTAAATTCACACAATTTGCAAGAGGAACCCCAAGACTTGATCCTTTGAGTTAAATTCCCATCTCCTTGTGGAGTCGAAACCCCAAAGTTGTGCTACAACTACTGCATTATAATTTGGGCGTAATTATCGTGCTTATGTTATTGCCATCATGCGCTACGATGTGCCTAACTTGGTGTTACGACTTACCTGAGTCATTGGCTTTGTGTACCTGCATGCTGCCATCGTACCATAACATACATGTGTTTCTGTCTTCGTGTGCCAAGATGTGCCTAATTCATTCCCATGATGTGCTTAAGTTGCTACCTTCACGTAACACTATGTGGCTATATCATTACCTTCGTGTGCCTAGAATGTTTCTTTCGTATGACAAGATATGTTTGTGTTGCTTTATTGGTATGCTATAATATGGCTGCATACTTGTCTTCAGGTGCCTGGGTTGCTATCTTCTTGTCCCACGATGTGTCTAACATGGTTTCACGCATGCCAGGGTTGTTACCTTCATGTGCCATAATTTTCCTGCATTGCTGTCTTCGTGTGCCACAAAGTGTCTGACTTGACTCCATAACATACTTAATTGTTATCTTCTCGTGTCTATATTTTTTGGCTTTTTATTGAACGACGTACATGTGTTGCTGCTTTCATATGCTATGATGTACCTAACTTAGAGCAAGAATGTACCTAGCTTGGAGCAAGAATGTGCTTAAGTTGTTGCCTTTTTTATGACACGACGCAGCTATTCGTGCCATGATGTTCTTGAGTTACTATTTTCTTGTGCATGTATTTCTACCCTCAAATGTTATTATGTGCCTAACTTGGTGCCACAATATGCTTGAGTTGCTTATTTTATACCAAATTAACATTACATTGCTTGATCACCAATTGTATTGTTTAAGGATAATATTGAGATCGAGAGAAGATATATTTATCTGGTTCTTCTTGTAAGTAAAATATGTTTTGATAAGAGATCAATAGATACCTTGTATCTTATACAATCATAATTGAATGCTTTTATATGTATGAATTTACTAGAAAAATAGTAAATTCGGGCATGTAAATAGGTTTAATTTGCTCGAGAGAGAGGTTACTAACAAAAATTTATTAATTCATTTGTTAATACATATCAAAAAGGGACTAAATAAAATTAGATTAGATGAATATTAAATCATCTAAGTGAAATCGAAATTTCTAACCACTATATCCCAAGTCTTCCACAAACTCATTAAATTTGATTAAACTAGCATCATTTTGTTAGAAAGCTAAGGCTCTGTTCTCTTTGTCGTTTTCAAACCGTTTTCTATTTTTAATTTTTAAAAATAGCGAAAACGCATTCTCTATCTTATTTTCGAAAACACATTTTTGAAAATGGAAAAAAAAGCAACTAAAAACAAAAAATGACTAAAACATCGTTTTCTTCTCTCTCTCTCTCTCTCTTCCCCGACGCTCTGTAAATCACTCTCTCAACTCTCTCCCTCTCACAAACCTACAACCCAAAATGGAAAACAGACCGTGTTGCCAAATCGAAGGGTTCTCTACGTGGTCTTCAAATCAAGGTTTTTGAGCTGGTTTTGTCGAATCGAAGGATGTTGTTCTGCTCTTGACCCACCAGCTGCGCAAGGACTTTTCGTCCTCCAATCCTCATGATGTGAGTCTTGCTCTATCTACACTTTTTTCTATTTCGACACCGGATTTGTCTCGTGATTTGACTTCGGAGTTGTTTACATTGCTTAATAGTTCTAAGAATTTCGTAAAAAAGAAAGCCATTTCGGCTATTTTAAGAATTTTTCAGCAGTATTCAGAGGCTGTTCGTGTTTGTTTTAAACGAATTGTCGAAAATCTTGACAGCAGTGATATGGGTGTTTTGTCTGCTACCGTGGGATTATTCTGTGAGCTTACTGTAAAGGAACCCAGATCTTATTTACCCTTGGCTCCCGAGTTCTAAAAGATTTTAGTAGATTCTAGGAAAAATTGGGTTCTAATTAAGGTTTTAAAGATTTTTGCCAAGTTGGCCCCATTAGAGCCGAGGCTAGCAAAGAGAAAGTGGAGCCAATTTGTAAGCATCTGAGAAGAACAGGAGCTAAATCATTGGCATTTGAGTGTGTGAATACTATCGTAACTAGTTTGAGTGAGTATGAACCTGCAGTGAAGTTTGTAGTCATGAAAATACAGGAGTTTTTGTTGGAAAGTGATCCGAATCTGAAGTACCTTGGTCTACAAGCGCTGACCATTGTAGCAGCGAAGCATTCACGGGCTGTTTTGGAAAACAAAGTGGTTGTAATTATCGTTGGATGATGTTGATGTGAATATTAAGCTTGAGGCCGACTGTAGCTGAAATTTGTAAGGTTTTGATCAGTTATGCACTGAAGTCTGACCCAGACTTTGTAAGGAGATTCTAGGGTCCATCTTGTCAACTTGTTCGAGGAATCTTTACGAAGAGACGGGTGAAACTGTTGCAATTAAAAAGGCTCTTCAAGATAAGAGGTACAAGAACCGTGAACTACAAACTATGCGTCTCATAGACCACCCTAATGTTGTGTCTTTAAAGCACTGCTTCTTTTCAACAACTAAGAAGGATGAGCTTTACCTTAACTTGGTATTGGAGTATGTTCCTGAGACTGTTCATAGGGTGATTAGACATTATAGCAAGATGAACCAGAGAATGCCAATGATATATATGAAATTGTGTGCTTACAGGCACGTTCACTTCCATTGCTAATGTTTATATTTTGCTCTAGCTTTTTGTATTTAATTTTAATGCATCATTCAGATAAAGTTGTTCTCTACGAGTTGAGCCATTCTTATTCATTCATTTTTCGTGCAGATTTTTAGAGCACTGGCTTACATCCATGGTAGTATTGGGGTATGTCACAGGGACATTAAACCTCAAAATGTATTAGCGAGTTAATGAAGCATTTTTGCCGGCAAAGTGCAATGACGAGCAAACCCCAAACCCCTTCCTCTTTACTTGCTTCAGGAAAAAGAATTTCATTTTCATTAATTCCCATGTTGTCTTTGATTCACAGGTTAATCCACATACTCATCAGTTGAAACTATGTGACTTTGGAAGTGCGAAAGTCTTGGTTGCTATCTTTACTTTTCTCCAATCGATATATTTTCCTATATTTAATATCCTGGTGCCATAATATAATTTTTTAAATTGGCTTAATTTATAGGTTAAAGGATAACTAAACATTTCATATATATGTTGTAGATATTATCGGGCTCTAGAACTGATATTTGGTGCAATAGAGTACACTACCGCCATTGACATCTAGTCTGCTGGATGTGTATTGGCCGAGTTATTGCTGGGATAGGTTTGTAAATCAGTTCTTTACATCAGTCTTTCCTCAATTTAAATAAAGTTATATGTTCAAATTCTGATTCTGATAAGAAATTTTCCATGAAAATTTCAGCCCCTTTTCCCTGGTGAAAATGGAGTGGATCAGCTTGTTGAAATTATCAATGTAATTATGAGCAGAGCAATCCTTTTATCCTTCTTTTACAGATTTACTAGTTCGGTCTATCGAAATATCTATATTTTTTCTTTTTGCATATAGGTTTTGGGCAGCCCAACAAGGGAAGAGATAAAATGTATGAACCCCAATTACACAGAGTTCAAATTCCCACAAATTAAATAAAGCACACCCATGGCACAAGGTAAAATGGATATAGCTGCATGAGCCTCTTTTCAACTGGTTGTTCTTTGAACTGGTAATTTGACTTTATTTTCATCTTTAGATATTTCACAAGAGCATGCCCCCAGAAGCTATAGATCTTGTGTCAAGGCTTCTGCAGTATTCTCCAAATCTACGAAGCTCTACTGTGAGTATAAAAAATCATTTTCGTCAATCTATCTTCACATAATTGTAGTATTGAAGCTGTCAACTACGTAAAGTTCATTATCATGATTCTCGTTTATTGGTTGCTTAATGCAGTTAGAGGTGTTGATTCACCCATTCTTTGATGAGTTGCGTGATCCAAACATTCGCCTGCCAAATGGACGTTTTCTTCCTCCACTTGAACATGTTTCTTATGCTACCCTTTCTTTTAAATGTACATTGTGGTGATTTCCTTTCGATATTTGTTCAACAGAACTCAAGGGTGTGTCAGTGGAGTTGCTGGGAAGTTGATTCTAGAGCATGCAAAAAAAAACAATGTGCATTCCTTGGTCCGTGATGTGGTTGATGATCTTTATATACTATGCTACTAACTGAGGAAAATGAGCTTATAACTCTTTTTCCTTTTTCTTTTTTTAGTTAATATATTCCACCATGTTTTACCTCTTTCAATTGTCAAGGTAACTTCTCGTGTATATAAACATTGACTTTCACACCTTGTTACCAAAGTTTGGCTATGATAAAGTTGATAGACAATATTTTATTTTTATTCTCGTAACATCATGCGCAATCAGTTCATTCGTCGATTTATGGGATTTTATCTTTCTGGTGCTTGTGAGATGAAAGTATCTCAGTTGTTTATGATTATTTTGTATTTTTGTCCATTTTCTTTTTTTAGATATGACTGTTTCATCCATCTAGAAGAATCAAAATAGCTTAGTGTTGGGGCTAACTTGGAGGAAACTGGAAACCACGCAATGTATCAAGGAAGAAAAGATCATGAAAAAAAAAAAAAAGAGCATGTGAACTATGAAGGAGAAGAGATAAACATTGGCGCAAAGTGTAACGCCCCAAATTTCGTTAGATAAGAGGTACAAGAACCGTGAGCTACAAACTATGCATTTCATAGACCACCCTAATGTTGTGTATTGGAATATGTTCCTGAGACTGTTCATAGGGTGATTAGACATTATAGCAAGATGAACCAGAGAATGCCAATAATATATGTGAAATTCTATGCTTATCAGGCACGTTCACTTCCATTGCTAATGTTTATATTTTGCTCTAGCTTTTTGTATTTAATTTTAATGCATCGTTCAGATAAACTTGTTCTCTACCAATCGAGCCATTCTTATTCATTCATTTTTCAAACAGATTTTTAGAGCACTGGCTTACATCCATGGTAGTATTGGGGTATGTCACAAGGACATTAAACCTCAAAATGTACTGGTGAGTTAATGAAGCATTTTTGCCGGCAAAGTGCAATGACGAGCTGTAACGACCCAGGTCCCACTTAAAGGGCTGTCCCCACTGTACCGATCGATGACGTACTGTCCCCACTGTACCAACATGGGTCTTATCAGCATACTTTGTCCTCACTCGCACGCTCCTCTAGAAAACTTCCCAGGAGGTCACCCATCATAGAATTTCTCTAAGCCAGCACGCTTAATTGTGGAGTTTCTAACGATGGACTTCCGAAAAAAAAGATGCATCTTGTTGGTATGAGTAGTACCTATCAAATCTCTTAAGCTTTCGTGGTTGGGGGTATTACACGAGCAAACCCCTTCCTCTTTACCTGCTTCATGAAAAAGAATTTCATTCTCATTAATCCCCATGTTGTCTTTGATTCACAGGTTAATCCACATACTCATCAGTTGAAACTATGTGACTTTGGAAGTGCGAAAGTCTTGGTTGGTATCATTACTTTTCTCCAATCGATATATTTTCCTATATTTAATATCCCAGTGCCATAATATAATTTTTTTAATTGGCTTAATTTATAGGTCAAAGGAGAGCTAAACATTTCATATATATGTTGTAGATATTATCGAGCTTCAGAACTGATATTTGGTGCAACATAGTACATTACTGCCATGACATCTGGTCTGCTTGATGTGTATTGGCTGAGTTATTGCAAGAACAGGTTTGTAAATCAGTTCTTTACATCAGTCTTTCCTCAATTTAAATAAAGTTATATGTTCAGATTCTGATAAGAAATTTTCCATGGACATTTCAGCCCCTTTTCTCTGGTGAAAATGGAGTGGATCAACTTGTTGAAACTATCAAGGTAATTATGAGCAGAGCAATCCTTTTATCCTTCTTTTGTAGATTTACTAGTTCGATCTATCGAAATATTTTTTTTTCTTTTTGCGTATAGGTTTTGGGCAGCCGAACAAGGGAAGAGATAAAATGTATGAACCCCAATTACACGAAGTTCAAATTCCCACAAATTAATACGCACCCATGGTACAAGGTAAAATGGATATAGCTGCATGAGCCTCTTTTCAACTGGTCATTCTTTGAACTGGTAATTTGACTTTATTTTCATCTTCAGATATTTCACAAGTGCACACCCCAGAAGCTGTGGATCTTGTGTCAAAGCTTCTGTAGAATTCTCCAAATCTACGAAGCTCTGCTGTGAGTATAAAAAATCATTTTCGTCGATCTATCTTCACATAATTGTAGTATTGAAGCTGTCAACTACGTAAAGTTCATTCTCATGATTCTCGTTTATTGGTTGCTTAATGTAGTTAGAGGTGTTGATTCACCCATTCTTTGATGAGTTGCATGATCTAAACATTCGCCTGCCAAATGGACGTTTTCTTTCTCCATTGTTCAACTTTAAGCCATACGGTAGAACACACTCCTTGAACATGTTTCTTATGCTACCCTTTCTTTTAAATATACATTGTGGTGATTTCCTTTCGATATTTGTTCAACAGAACTCAAGGGTGTGTCAGAGGAGTTGCTAGGGAAGCTGATTCCAGAGCATGCAAAAAAAAAAAAACAATGTGCATTCCTTGGTCTGTGATGTGGTTGATGATCTTTATATACTATGCTACTAACTGAGGAAAATGAGCTTATAACTCTTTTTTCTTTTTTTTTTAATTAATATATTCCACCATGTTTTACCTCTTTCAATTGTCAAGGTAACTTCTCGTGTATATAAACATTGACTTTCACACCCCGTTACCATAGTTTGGCTATGACAAAGCTAATAGACAATCTTTTATTTTTATTTTCGTAACATCGTGCACAATCAGTTCATTTGTCGATTTATGGGATTTTATCTTTCTGATGCTTGTGATATGAAAGTATCTCAGTTGTTTATGATTATTTTGTGTTCTTGTCCATTTTCTTTTTCTATATATGTACCATGTACAGTGGTTGAAGTTTCATTATATATTCTCAATTTGTGTACTGATTATGTGGATTGTGCGAATGAAGCAATACATTAGTTCTGAAACAATGCACCAAATCTTTGCCTTACCAGTGACAATGCCGCTAGATGCAAGTGTTTGCATTCGGAAATATATGATTCCAACTTTTTTTGAGTCACCAAGGCACCTCCACAACAATGTTAATCTATGAATCTGAGTATGATACAATCCACATTTTCTATCATGATGCCTGGAATGTCTTCCAATGGGAACCAGCCTATGATCGTAATCATATAAAGTTATGTAAACAAAATGTTCATCTTCATCTCCCCATCTTATACATGTTTCGTATTTGACCGGAAGAAATTTAAGAATATAAAACTTATAAGCTATTGGAGCTTTTACTTGGACCATTTCAATGTTACTTTAAAACAAGACCAAAACTTGTCATTTAGGGGACAATGCGCGTAGGGAGAAGTGACGGCAACTTGTCTTTCTCGACATTATGAGCAAAGTCCTAATAAATTCTTGAAAATATTCCATGTTTTTCAATCTTATTCTCAAATTATAGTATGAATAAATCTTAGATGTTGACAAAAAGGTCTGTACAAATTACACGAGATTGCTACAAACAGGTAAAATTTCTATACAGTCAAGAGCAAGAGGGTCAATTAATAGATAAGGTATGACCCATCTTAACTATTGTTCAAGTGTTTGGTATTAGATATGAGTGTTTCATACATCTAGAAGAATCAAAATAGCATAGCGTTGGGGCTAACTTGGAGGAAATTGGAAACCACACAATGTATCAAGAAAGAAAAGATCAGGAAAAAAAAAGAGCATGTGAACTGTGAAGGAGAAGAGATAAACGTTGGGGCAAAGAACAGAGTGGCCCAACTTATGTGGGTTTTAAATGGGACAAGTTAGGGATCAAATTCAAAGTAAACGCGTTTTCCATTTTTATGTGCTTGACTTGGTGATATGATGTTCTTAGGTTGTTACCTTCATGTGACACAATGTGGCTATGATGATTCCTTCATGTACTTGAAATACTACCTTCGTATGATACAATGTGTCTGTATTGATGCTTTTGTACGCTACGACATACCTACATTTCCGCCTTTGTGTACCTGTATTACTGTTTTATTATGCCGCGATATGCCAACTTGGATACACAATATGTCTGAGTGATTGCCTTCGTGTGCCACGATGTGCATGTATTGATATCTTCGTATGCCACGATATGCTTGACTCAATTCCATGACGTGCCTGAGTTGCTCCATTTAATTAACACAACGTGGCTATATTACCTCCTGTGTATGCCTTAATCGTTGCCTTCAAATGTTACATGTATTTGTGTTGTGTTCACGAAAATATCTTTTGAATTAAAACTACCACAAGTTTACTATTCTTTGACAAGTAATAAAGTGGATATAAGTTCAAGTATCGTTCCACGGAAATTGATTTAGCTCAATTTCAATTATCGCGACCTTAACCGAAATAAGAATAATATGATGTGTTTATTTGTGATAAAATTATAACTAAAATAAGCTAATTATGAAATTATGAGTGAATTAACTAAACTAAATACAATTTGACGTGTTCTAATAAATGACAAATGCACTAGGATCCCAAATTCCTATGTAATAATCTTTTTTAACATTAGTTCTACACTTTGACAACACGATTGAATTTTGAAGAATGTTCCTAATTTATTTAACAATCTCTCTCGAGTAATTTTAAACCTACTCTCCTATCATATATGACCCAACTATTTCTATGGTGGATGTGAACATACAAGAGTGCATGAATTTTTATGAACACTTAAAGATTCACATAGAGCATATAGGTATATTTATATCCCCTATCGAATCATATGATGATTTACATTAGGGGTGAACATGGTTCGATTTGGACGATTTGTGTTATATTTTCAATTCAAATCATTTCATGCGGTTTGGAATTTTTCCAAACCAAACCAAACTATTTTATTTTTCAAACCAAACCAAACCGTTATTTGCGGTTTGGTTCGATTTTAATCCGCGGTTCACCTATCGACATTATAATTATATATTTAAAACAAGTTAACACATACATTTAAAAAAGAACTAATAATGTTAAATGTTAAATTACATTCATATTTGTTTAAAATCTGATATATAAAAAAAGTGCACAAAAATAGTATCAAGTTAGTATTTAGCAACAAGCACCTTGGATTTTACAAGCAATAATATCAAAATAAGTACAAGAGTATTAACCTCTCATTTGATAAAAATTGGATCAATATCCCCTATTGTAACACATGATTCAGCCTCTATATGATATGCAAATATCAAAATATTTATTAGTCCTTATTAATGATATTAACAATCAACTAAGAAATAATATGCATAAAATATCAAAATAGATAATAGAAAATAAATGTCACATTCCACAATTTTCTCAAAGTCATTCAATGTTTCTACCTCATCCAAATATTGACGAACCACTATAGGTTCATTGCTGCTATGCAACTAATTCTTTGTTCATATTAAGGCCTCAACCATTTTTCCACTCAATGAACTCCTAAAGGAGTCAAGAATTCGATCACTCATGGAAAATGCCGACTCTGAAGCGGCCGTAGATATTTGAATTGCTAATACATATTTGGCAATCTTGGAGACAATTTTGTACTTGTGCATATTCAATTTCCACCAAACTAATATGTTAAACTTGGGATCGACCAAATCTTCACAACGATCAGACAAATAATAAACCAAATCATTATTCTCAGATTGCATGTTTTGCATAAGTTGAGCTTTAAAAATAGAAGGAATCTGTTTAGAAAGACTGAAAGCAGGTTGTGAGGGACTTGGACCTTTGATGAAACTGATGGTGAAGTGATTGGAGTCGACATTTCTTCATAGTGTATCTCCCTTATGACTTGGGATTTGAATGAAACTTATAATCCTTTTTTGAAGTGTCCAATCATTATCAACCTAATGAGCACTTAAACACAAATAACTAACATTCTGTATTGACGTCCAACAATCAGTAGTCAAAGAAACTCTATGTTGACCCAACTCTTTCTTCAATTTCTTCTTCTCGTTTATGAACAAATTATATATATCTCTTGCTACTGTCATCCTTGAAGGAAGATAATTTTTGGGAAAAGAAATCTTGTATAACCCTGAAAACCTTCATCCTCCCCATGTCAAAACGGTAACTCAGACAATATGAAGTACCTTATAATCTGTTCTCTAATTTCTTTTTGAACAAACTTGATAACTTTGGTTTGCTTGTGTTTTTGCAAAGATGTTATTGCATATATGTCTTGGCAACATTCATAATTTCACGTTCAATTCATTTTGTAATTACAGGCCATAAATTTTATTTTTTTAACGAATGCCCAACTAAATACTAATAACAATGATTTACTAACTTGTTTGTAATGCATGAGTTAGGTTAATCAAATTTGTACCCTCCAAAAAAGTATACTTTAAATCCTAAAAACTATACTTTAATTTATAATTTAATAAAAATATTTTTTAATCAAAAAAAGTGCGGTACGGTTTGGTTTTTTGCGGTTTTTAAAATTTGAAACTTAAACCAAACCATTTTGAAACGGTTTGGTTTGGTTTGAGAGAAATATGAAACCACGGGTCCACGTGGACCCAAACCAACGACTTCGATTTGGTTTGCGGTTTTGCAATTTTTTTTGTGGAGCCCTAAGTTACATTATATCGAGCATATTTTCTTTCTTTCGAATGCATAAAATAAACCACCAAAATCATACAATTAATGTGAACAATAATTGTAGAGAGAAGATAAACATGTAAATCATTCAAATAGGTCAAGAGCAAGAGGGAAGGATGAGAGAAAATGAGCTATAGAGAAAGAAAGTGAAAGTTGGTATGAAGAGTTGAGAATAAAGGGTCATTTTTATAATGGTTGGTTGGACTTTATTGCAATTATGAAATTTTTTAACTCTTAAATTGAACTTTGACAGCTACAAACAATTACTTTGAAAAAATATATATTAATTGCTATGAATTTTTAAACCAAACATAGAGCATTAATACTATTAATATTGAAAATTATGTATAAGATTTGTGAAAATAAATGCTATAACACAAAGATTTAAATAAATTTGATATTTTTCAAAATGATTTCACTAAAATTTCAAACAAAAAAAATTTACAGGACGTGGCAGGCTAATTCAACAATTGATCGATTGACTCGTTTGGTATAACAACAATTTCAGCAAATAGATGAAGAAGATTGGAATTAATTTTGGTAATCTGTTCAAGAGCAAGATCATGATTCAAGGATTCAACCAGAAAGGTCAATGAGCCCTTGGCATGATTCATTTGAAAATGCAAATAGGGGAGTTAATTTCCTCATCTCTCTTCCATGTCATCAATGCTAAAATATCATACGAGTTACTCCTTGGACGTGTTTGGCTATATGAAACTAGAGTGGTACCTTCGACTTGGCACCAATGCTTCAAATACAATTGAGATGGAGAAGTTAAATGTGTAGTAACTGAGTCCAAACCATTCCTCGAAGAAGAATCTCATTTTGCTGATGCCAAGTTTTACATGGAAGATGAAGAGTGTAATTCTATAGGGTTGACCATGTCCAGATTCAAAATTAAAGGAATACAAATGATGATGATGATGATGATGATGATACATCTGGTATTGTTCAATCTCATCAGTTTATCAAAGGTAAATTAAAATTTGCATTTGAAGGATTCTCTAAAGGTGAAAAATCTTAAATAGAATCGATCGATGTTGAGTTATTGATCAGAAAAGAGTTAACTCTTCCAATACCTAGTATTCCAAAATTATTTCTGACCTATCAACTCATGGCAGTCCTGAGAGAACACAAATCAACATTGGAAGCTTCGACATATATTCCAGACATATCAAAGCTCAGTATTTCTAGCTTATCCAAACAAGACAAACGAGGTACTATAAGAGTCGATGAACCAAAACAGACTTTCAAAGGGTGTTATAATCCTTAAGTCAAAAAGTTGTTTGAGAATGCCGAATTTGGGAAATGAGAGCCTTGCAAATTATGTGATCTTGATGTTGTCCTTTCGGGATTGCGTATCCCTTCTAATTTTGATGGAACCCTTATGTCGCAATCCAGGTATGGTTTGGGATATAATCTAAATCCACCAAGAAAGATTAAAGTCAAGAAGGTTTCCTCGAACAACCGTGACCTTCAGTGTTCGATTGAATTGAAAATGAGAATGCTAGAGTTTTGATCTTTAAAATGTTGAAATGGGAGCCCTCCCCAACCTTTTACGAAATTACCATCAATTATGTCTATCCATGGATGGATGGATCATGTGCACCCAATCGTCCAGCCTTTTACGAAATTATGACAGATGATTTGGATGTCTGGGATTCTGATTCGGAGTCCGAAGACGAGATCGATGATGGTTGGTCTACCTTCATAAGTAAGAAGGAGAAATGCTGGTTATCAAACAAAATGGGTAAAATACCACCTTCTACACGTCTTGCAAGATCGAAATAGGGGGCATTGGATATGGAAGTTCAACCTAATAAAAAGGCTGGAGATTTGGTACTTTCCGTATGTAGACCAATCATAATCACAAGAAAAACAGTGGGTAAGTTCCAACCTAAATGGGATGGTCCATTTGTTGTTACTTATGCATTCACTAACGGAGCATACAAGATCATCGACAAAGATTGACTACAAATCAGACATATCAATGGAAAATTTATAAAGAGTTTTTACGCTTGAATTTCTTTATCTTGTAAATTTTTCATTGTAAAAAATGTAATACTCCTGGCCCGCAAGAGGATAAACTGTGAACGGCCCCCAAATAAATAAAAAAAATTGTGTGCTTGTAATGAACTACTTCGACTTGATCCCATTTGGGTACATATGCAGCTTGAGTAAATTATAAATTTATTCAATTTGTTTACCATTTTCTATGGTAAAAAAATACACATGAAATAAGAAAAAGAAAAGTTCATCATAAAAAAAAAAAAGAACGATGACAAATCAAAATTCATACAATATGATCGTAAAGAAAATCAGAATGTCTTGACTTTGTCAAGATCACTCGCCATTGATTACTTGCAGGAAACTATCTTCAAAGGTCCTCCTTCTCTAGTCAATGGATACTGCACTAGATACATCTTTAGTCCATAATTCTTCTAATGCGGCCTTTGCAGTTCCAAGCATACTTTTTTGCTCCTGATAGGTTTGAAGTTCATCACGAACTTTGTCCAGCTCGAAAGTTAGCTGACTAATTTTATCTTCCAATGAAGAACAAGTGGAATCCTCTACTTCCAGATGAATATTCAAAAGCTTCAATTGCTCAGTCTTTTCTTCGGTAGTTGGAGACTCTAAGTACTACTTTCTTTTAGATAAATAAATGTCAACTTCTTTAAGAAACACGTCCATAAATAAATGAAATGGGAGTTTGCTCAACGATAAGAAATTCAGATCGAATACTCATCATAAATTCTGAGGTATCTATAGACCTTGGTTAGTCATCCACTCGTACATCAGGATGAGACGATGGGGAAAATGGATTCCAGTAAAAGTCATTGGCATCCATCATTCCATAGATAAGGTCCCGACAATCAATAACATTTTTCTCCCAAGACTGGAAAGTATTTAAGGTGCCAGCATATCTTCAAATTATAGGACGAGTATAACTCTTATCCCCATGAACATAATTACCTTAGACAAAATAAGTTGCGGCCTAAGCTTAAAGAAAATGTCTAGGGAATGAATGTGAAATCAACCCAAGCTCCAGATTTGATTGATAGTTCGATGTCCATGTAAGTCCTCTATAAATGCTCGCTAATATGGGAGGAACTAGGCTATAAGTGTACCCACCTGCCATTTTAGAAGACATTTTAAAAGTCTCAACTCTTATATATTTGTCTCCATATGGAAGAACGAAATGACAAAGACACAGGGAGAGATAAGCTTCTATTTCTAATTCATCTTCCTCATAGTAATGACCTACGATCGAAAGTCCACTTATCTCACGAATGTTCCAAAGAGAAATGTTAATTTCACCACAGACGGTCACAAAAGTGTTGGTCTCTAGACACCAAACCTCACAAAGAGCTTTGTAGATAGAATTTGGAAGATGATAATCCTTCGTAGCGAAGATTCCTCTTGAGTAGAAGTTTCTAGATGCATAAAGATCATTCCCAAAACTTTGGAAGAAAATAAATCTCTCCACAACTGACAAACATATTTTTCCATCATATTTCTTTGTTGTTAATCCTCTCACAAATTACGGTCCTTGGGATGCACTCCAAGCTTTGGGAATGATGAGACGGGAGACACAAAAAGGAAAGATGACTGGTAGATCGGTTGGACGTGGTAGCTTCTGAATTTTCGTGACATTCATATGCAACTCCGACAAAAGCTCCAAGAGCTCAGGAGAAGGATCTGTAGTTGGCTTATGGATACTAAGTTTAAGTCCACCTCGTATGCTAGGTTGGGCATGGTACTTCACATCAATATCTTTGAAATGAATGTAACTTTTGCCTTGGTTTTTAAGCTCGTCCCAACCATTCCTAAAAAAAGTAAGA
>CAIGRF010074986.1:0-13282 GCA_903798235.1 Fraxinus ornus | reverse complement strand
GATTTATCTTTTCTAGTTGTGTTTGTCTTTTTAATTATGTTTATGTTTTCTACTTGTAATAGGTTTTGTCTTTTTATTCATGTTTCTAGTTTAGAATAGGATTTCAAGTTTAGAACAGGGACATAAGAAAGGATGAAGGGTCGCATAAGCCTAATGTCACAGAGCAAAGTGGGATGGGAGCAAACAACGAACTTTTGGTGGATTGTACTAATGAAGTGGCTGGACACAGTGAGATTCTGGTGACTGAGAGCATGCTGGAAACTTCCCATGCCCCGAATATAGAAGTTAGTATCTGTCAAGAGCAGATATGTCCTACTAATGATGGTGTGAAGCCTGATGTTTCATAGCGAGAGCTTTTGCAGGATGTAGTTGAACTAGAAAAAAGTGATAAATATGCTGATGCAGTAAATCCTGCTGTTATTGAAGGAATCACGTCATCATCCATCATTGATCACAGTTCAGTTGGTATGGATGATGTTCCAGCTGGTATGCTTCAGACAGCTTCTTTGAATGAGACCAGCGAGACAAACTCTTCGGTGAATGTGGACGCACCAGCCAATTCACTTGTGTTAGGTATTTGATGTAATTAGCAAGTCTGTGAACAAAAGGGACTAGATTTATTGTGTTGTAAAAGTCGAGTAAGTTGCAATTGTTATAAATTGAGCTGTTTTAGGTCTAGGGTTCGAGATTAGAAAAAAAGGAAAAACGGCGTCGCAATTTCGCTAGGGTGTCATCATGACTTGGCTCGAGCGGGAGAAATAGAAACATTGTCGCTAGCCTGTCGCCAAGACTTCGCTCGAGCGACACACCGTCGCTCGCTTGTCGCCCAGTTTTCGCTCGAGCGACAGGGTTATCCGGAGAATTTTAAGGCCTTTTATCCGGCCCAATCATTCCTCTACCTTCATGTTGTGATTTATTATTGGCGATGAAAACATCAAATCCATAATCCAAATACCGAATTGCTACTTCAATAATGGATGCTAGCAATGAAAAAGCAGTTGGTACAAATGAAGTTACAGATAAGAATGGCGATATTATTGCAGAACATGAAGCTGAACCTGGCACATTGTTAAACGTTCTATCAGAGGTTGCCGGACATGGTGCAGCAATTGAACTGCTACCAGAGTCCATTAATGGAGAATTGGAGTTACAGCGTCCAGAGTGGAACTGATAATGGTCCTTCTTGCGAACAACCAATAGTCGTTTCAAATCCAGCACAAAGCAGTGTGCATTTGGAAGATGGTTTCTTGAATGATGATGAAAATCCAATTCAGAAGGAGGGTTTTCGTCCCAATGTGACAGATGCATAAATCTCTGATGAGGATGAAAATCATGCTAGAGATGGAGTTAAGATGGGAACATTTCAAAATGGAAAGAATTTTTGGCAGAACGAATTGCCTCAAGAAGGATGTTAATCTCATGCAACTCATATATTGGAAACTTGTGTCAGAGTCTTCAAATGAGAAACAAGACAGCAGCGAGAAGGAAGAAGTGAGGATGATGAATTCTTCAAGCCTAAAGGGGGAATACATCTTCTTATTGCCAAACTCGAGGACGAGTTTTTTCAAATGGGAGAGATTGATGTAGTAAATAATCATGATTAGCAGTTTCCTACTACAATTGTGATATATCTTTTCTAGTTGTATTTATCTTTTAAATTATGTTTATGTTTTCTAATTTCGTTTTCTAGTTATAATATGTTTTATCTTTTTTATTCTTATTTCAAGTTTAGAATAGGATTTCTAGTTTCTTTATTGATTAAAATAGGATTTATATTTTCTTTTAGATTAGGATTTTATTAGTTTCCTTATTTCAATTTCCTAGTATTAGTAGAAATAGGGAATAATTTTGCTATAAATATAGAGGCATTGTACATTTTTTGATCACATCAATTACAAATTCAATATAAAGCAAGATTATTCTAATATCATTCTTACTTACAATTCTTATTAGAATTTTCCAAACGCTTATGCACCACTTTGTCACGGGACATGGACCAATCCGGAACCCTGAGCTCTGAGATATTTACAACAAAGTGTTTGTTGTATCTTTGACTTGCTTTCTGAATTTGTGATGCTATTGTTTTACTCATTGCATATGATGCTCAGCTCCACTGAATTAGGGAAAAATTGTTGAATTTATACAGTTGTGTGCATCTACTTGTGGATTTTCATATTCTTAAGAGGTTTCCGAAACAAAAGGCATTCCAGTGGAAGTCATTACCACGTTTTTTGTGGTCGGAAAAAATCCAGCTGCAGCTGAGCATGAGTAATGGAGAAACCCTGAATCCTATATTAGTTCTTCATGGTAACTAAATAAGATATTCCATCTAGCTCGTTTTGTACAATACAGTTCCATTGAAAATTAGCAATTGAATGTCTATTATGAAGTGTATGAATTTTCTATCTTTTTTCTGTATGCTATGGTAGTGTTTGAAGTGGAGGCCTCCATTGAAATTATGCTGAATCTTTTAAGGATTGAAGATTTAGTAGTTAAAGACAACTTAGCATGGGGAAAAAAGATATGATTTTCTTCAACCAGACCATTTGTTCTTCCATTAAATTAGTGTGGATTTTCCAAGTCTCGTCCTTTCCCACTCCCTTCCCAGTCTCCGAACAACAAAAAATTTAAGTTTTGTATCAGTAAATTTGAGAACCTCTATTTGGTTCCATTTATTATTAGATTTAATAAGAAATCTAATACTAGATAGCTGTTAGACTCCTTTTGGTTGGAAAAGCTACTGCAGAGGTGCTTCCTTGCCCCTGGTTTATGCCATGGCTGGACGTGCATAAAACGTGTGGGTGATGTGTACTTCAAAAGGAATGGAAGAAAGACAAGAGTGTCATGTTGGACGAATGAGCATGCGACAACTCAAATTCAGGGTATCACACCCTTAATAATCCACAATTATTTATCAAAGCACATTAAGAAACATGCACTGATACCAACTTCAAAGACAGTCGCTGTTAAAGAGCTGGCTCGGCATTGACAAAAGGTTTGGCCAGCATATCCTAGTTGTAAGGGTAAACAAGGAACTCCATTTAGAAGTCCTCAAATATATACCCTCTCTCATTTTGATCTCAAATTGGCTTGGTCTAAGCTCATTTTAAACTCGGTTCCAAATTTATAACCTCTGTTTTTAATGTTTTATAGTAACTTAGACTCGTTGACAGTCCTAGGAGCGAGAACAGTTTACTCTAATTTTAGAAATCAAATTTTGAAAACTAATTATAAAACTTTATATTGCGGTATATTTTATCTCTGCAATAATTGCCTATAACTTAGCTCCATAACACGTTTACAATGTGAACATGCATATGTGTATTCACATAATTATTAAGTTGTAATAACTTTCCCAGATTTGCTAAATCTCTGCCTTTGATGGCTGGCTTTCCGAATCCTGGTTGTAAAAATAAATATGGAAACAAACTTCCCCTAATCCAATGTAGATAGTGATTCTCAGTCCCAGATATTGATACCCTCCCTCATGAATATGAAGAAAAATGATTACAGAACAAAAACATGGGTAACTTTCATGATGACCTAGTTCTTCAGGTAATCTCATGTTTTCCAAGAGATGTAGTTAGGTATAAGAGGTTAAACAAGAATTTCAATGCCGATATTTCTAATAGAAAATCTTCACACAGCAATTTGCTAAATCCAGTCAAAAAGTCTATAACCTCATTAACTTCTTGGAGATTTAGGAACTACTGCGCATTCAAGATCCGGTCTTGGCCTTGTGTCGGGTCCTTCTCGTTCACATTTTAAGTTCCAAGAGTTATTGCGTTTTCAACCCTATAATTGTGGAATTCCAACAAGTTGTCGACCTGTTGGCTTGGCTGTTGATTCGAGAACTGAATCATTTACAATCCGATTGATAGCAGTCCATTTTAAAAAAGAGGACCAATCTCAGGTGAACATAGCTTGTAAATTAAAAGCATTTACTGTTGGTGGGAAGAAATCCACATAAAATTTGTTTGTAAATCAAGTTAGTTGAGCACAAATACTCAAAATGTTAACTTGCAAAGCTCACATTATTGGCTTTGAGAAGATGGTAATATTCTTGCTTCCAACATAGAAAAGTGCCAATCATTCAGCGACCTGGTAACAGAAATTCTATTAAACAGTTCAGATATGACATATGGTTTGGTGGTTTCCAAGGTTCGCTTGCGTTTGTCCATGCTTTTCAAGAAGAAATTGTCATCTGTGTTTATTAATATGGAAACAATCTTTGTAAATTGTCTTAACCCTTTGATATTTGTATTCGAATTCCTTTGTTGCGGGGTAATAATGTTAGGAAAAATTCCTTTAAATACAGTGTTTGCCTCTAATTTTCTGTGTTTGTTGCATACTTAGCCAAAATTTACTAGTTTTCATTAAATCAGTGCAAACTGCATGCATTTTTGGGCTGACGAAGAGCAGAACCTCAGCGCCGATGCAGGCTGTGTTCATTTATTGGTTAAACCCTAAGTCAATATCCATATTAATTTTGTATGATCCTCTCTCTTGTGATTTTTCGATTTAGAATATGTTACTCTTAAAAATGAGAGTGCTTTTTAAGACATTAAAGAAGATAGATTCCAACCATTCAAGTTCCCTTGCACTTCATTTATCTCCAATTATTCTCACTTTCATCTTGTTGATGTATATTCTTATGCCCACATGTTTATCTATGAATCCTCTTCCCTGCCCGACACCTAGTAGGTGGAAGCGAGGCATTTTTCTATTCCTAACAAGAAGTAAGAAGGGACACCTTTTTCCACAATAGCTAACCTCAAACTAGTTAATATTAAGGTACATACATGTTACTAACTAATGAGATTATTGATCATGTACAACTTTAACCAATTATATGTTCTTAATTCAACAAAAGAAATTGCAAAATAATCTTGATTAGTAAAGTATCCCACAAAAATAATGTTTCCCTTCCCATTTGTGTATGAAAGTTGGATTTTTGTTTGTGCTAAAATGTGTTCTTTCTACTACAAACCTTTTTCTAATCTCTAATTTTTTCTCCACGGCCAGAAATTTTCTAAATCACTTGCTACCACAAACCGAAGAATGAACCAAATGAACTTATCGTAAGAAAACTCATTTTCAATCGGTCAATATAAATACTACTTCTCGTTTTCTGACTCTTTTAAGGCAAACAAAACACATTTCTACATTTGAATGCAAATTGGCCATTATTCCTAATCTACTATTTTTCTTCTGTATTAGGCTACATTTGTTATTAGACTTAATGAGAAATATAATACTAGATAGCTTTTAGACCCCATTTGGTTGGAATGGGCATGGCACAGCTGCACAGGTGCTTCCTTGCCCCTTTTCAATGCCATGGGTGGACATGCATGAAACGTGCGGATGATGTACGCTTCCACAGGGAGGTAGCGTACATTAAGTATTTTAGCACATGATTATGAGTAAAGAACAATAATTTTGACTCGGATACTAATGTCAAAGACTTTAGCTGTTAAACAATAAGCCATGTATTGACAAAAGGTCCGGCCAGCATAAATAGTATCAGATGTTTTAAGCCAAAACGCTTTCTTTTCTTAGTGGTATGGGTAAACAAGGAACTCCATTTAGAAGTCCTTTGTCTATTACGATTCATTGCCCCAAATATATACCCTCTATATTATGATCTTAACCTTGTTTGTCTAAGCTCATTAATTTTTGGTTCCATTAAGAATTTAAAACTATGTTTTTTAATGTTTTGTAACCATTTAGAACCGTTGACAATCTTATGGGTGAGAATAGTTGTCTCCTTTAAATTTAGGACTCAAATTTTGAAAAGTAATTATCAAAATTCATATTGCAGTATTAGAAGTTGCAATAATTGTCAATTACTTCTTCCATTTCATGTATACATCTTTGAACTAAAAACAGTAATATTTATGACATTTTTCTACAATGTGACACATACATCTACGTATTCACATAATCATCAAATCATAATTACTTCCACAGATTCACAAAATCTCTGGCTTTGATGGCTGGATTTCTGAATCCTGGTTGTAAAGATAAATATGGAAACGAATTTCCCCTAATATTCCAATGCAGATTATGATTCCCTGCCACCGATATTGATAACCTTCCTCTTGAAAACGAAGAAAATCATTGCAGAACAAAAGCTTGGGTATCCTGAATGATGACCTATTTCTTCAGGTGATCTCATGCTTCCCTCTAAGAGATTAAGTTAGATGCAAGAGCTTAAACAGGAATTTCAATGCCTATATTTTTATTAGAAAATTTTCACACAAGTACTTTGTTAAATCTAGTCAAAAAGTCGGTGAAACCTCATTCACTTCTAGGATATATCCCCCAATGCCTTTTATCAACTTCAACTAGACTTTCATTACCCTCTTGACATGGCGGAGATTTAGAAAATCCTACGCATTCAAGTTCCGGTCTTGACCACGTTCGGGACCTTCTCGTTCATGTTCTGAGTTAAAAGAGTTATTGCATTTTCAACCCTATTACTGTGGAATACCAACTGGTGTCAAAGGGCAATCATGACAGTGAGTTGGATTGTCGTGCCGTTTGGGTTGGCTGTTAATTCGAGAACTGATTCATTTACAATCAGATTGATAGCAGTCCATTAAGAAAAAGACCAAGCCCAGGTAAACCAAGTGTGTGAATCCACAACATTTAAAGTTGGTTCAAACAAGTGAGAAGTAACCCATATAGAATTTGTTTGCAAATCAAGTCAGTTCAGCATAAATACTCAACCTGTTTACTTGCATGTCTCACTTTATTGGCTTTGGGAAGATGGTGATATTCTTGCTTTCGACATAGAAAAGTGCCAAGCTAGAATTCTTAAGGGATGTAACACAACTTCTATTATGCAGTTGTATATGACATATGGTTAGGTGGGATCCTGGGTTCACTTGTAAAATATCAACGCTTCAAGAAGAAATTGTCAACTTTGCTTATCATTACGAAAAAATCTTTGTAGATTGTTTTAACCCTTCATTGTTTGTACTCAAATTTCTATGTTGTGGGATAATAAAGTTAGGAAGAGTTCCTGTAAATACTGTGTTTGCCTCTAATTTTCTACATTTATTGCATACTTCAGCCAAAATTTGCTGGTTTTCATTAAATCTGTGCGAACTCTGTGCATTTGTGGGCTGAATAAGATGATCCACAATTATTTATTAAAGCACATTAAGAAACATGGCACTGATACTAACGTCAAAGACATTCGCTGTTAAAGAGCTGGCTTGGCATTGACAAAAGGTTCGGCCAGTATAAGTAGTGGTCGATGTTTTAAACCAAAATGCATTCTTCTTCCTAATTGTAAGGGTAAACAAGGGACTCCAATTAGAAGTCCTTTGTATATTATAATTCATTTCCACAAATATCTACCCTCTCTCATTTTAATCTCAAACTGGCTTGGTCTAAGCTCATTTTAAACTCGGTTCCAAATTTATAACCTCTGTTTTTTAATGTTTAATTGCAACTTAGACTCGTCACAATCCTATGAGTGAGAACAATTGACTCCTTTAATTTTAGGAATCAAATTTTGAAAATTAATTATCAAAATTCGTATTGCAGCATTACAGGTATAAGATATTATTTTCATCTTTGCAATAATTGCCAATTACTTGTTTCCATAACACGTTTACGACATTTTACTACAATGTGAACATACATGTGTGTATTCACATAATCATCAAGTCACAATAACTTTCCCAGATTTGCTAAATCTCTATCTTTGATTTCTTGTTTTCTGAATCCTGGTTGTAAAAATAAATATGGAAACAAATTTCCCCTAATCCAATGCAGATTGTGATTCTCCTCATGAATACGAAGAAAAATGATTACAGAACAAGAGCATGGGTAATGACCAAGTTCTTCAGGTAATCTCGTGCTTCCATCCAAGAGATGTAGTTAGATGCAAGAGCTTAAACAAGAATTTCAATGCCGATAGAAAATTGTCACACAAGCAATTTGTTAAATCAAGTCAAAAAGTCTATAACCTCATTAACGTCTCGGAGATTTAGGAACTACTATGCATTCAACTTCCGTTCTTGGCCTTGGTCGTGTCCTTCTTTACAATCAGATCAATAGCAGTCCATTAAAAAAAAACACCAATCCCAGTGAACCAATTGTGTAAATTAACAGCATTTGCAGTTGGTAGGAAGAAACCGACGGAGAATTTGTTAGCAAATCAAGTCAGTTGTGCATAAATACTCAACCTGTTTACTTGCACGTCTCACTTTATTGGCTTAGGGAAGATGGCAATATTCTTGCTTTCGACTTGGAAAAGTGACAAGCTAGAATCATTAGGAGATTGGGTAACAGAACCTNTTCCGCATTAAGTGTCAAACGTAGGGACGTTTTGTGCTTAAGCATTTTAATAAGACTTTTGGACTCACTTGCACTTTTTAAAAAGTTTGGGAATATAATTACAATTTATTTTTTATTTTTATTTTTATTTTATTTGTTTTATTTAAAATCGGGGGTATTTTGGTCATTTTACACTGAAAAATAGTGAAATGGATGTTTTCCACACTGAAACGTTGAAATAGGGGCGAAAATGCAAAAAAATGAAACATTGGGACGTTTTGCACACTAACTGTCAAACGTAGGGACGTTTTGTGCTAATAAGCCTAAATAAATTTATGTTTAATTGACGTGTTCACGAAAGTTTTACAATGTTGGAGTTCTAATATATATATATATATATTGGCAGGAATGAAGATAGGACCAGTTCTATAATTGAGAAAATTGCACAAGATTATCCCATGATAAGAAAGTTCCAGCATATCTTAATGTTTCCTTCTATAGCTGTTGTGATGAGATTCATGGATGTTTCTGGCAGAAGGTAACTTATTCTATGTGCTTTATCCCTCTTCCCTATTTTCCTTTCTGATGCTGACTGGATTCCTGGCAGAACCAAATGAACTCCCTTCCCCCTTACAGGAAATTGCACAAAGTGTCAATTTTTGGCTTTTAATTTACAAAATGTCACTTTTTAAAAGTATTTGCAAGATTGTCAATTTTGGATATTTTTGCCCCTCTAGATAAATTAAATGCCTAACATGTCATTCATTAAATGAGATTTGATTTGATGAGAAATTTGTACAAAAAATGTCTAATTTGTCAGAATATTATGTCAATTTTAGAGATTAGTGTTTGGTGCACATTAAAATGAGAGAATGCATTTTTTTGAAGTGATGTGATGAGAAATTTGTGGTTGAAAAAGAAGGAAAAGTTATTGATGTGATGGAAAATATTATTTTATTGAAGAATGTGTGGTTGAAAATGAGTAGAAGAATGAGAATGAAAAAAATAATGTGGAACAAACGGGGGCTAAAAAAAAAACAGAAACAAAACAAGAAAATTAAACCCTAAATCTCACTCCATCGCCCAAAGAGAACCCAAAAGTTATGCTGTATCTTGAAGGCGCATTGGCTCCGCCAGAATTGTCTTCAAGTGGCCTAAAATTTGCACAAAATGATGAAGGGTGTGATGATATCCCCTCATCAAATATTCTTACTTGATTTTTCCTCTTTACAGCTACAATATTGGTGAGGGAGGTATTGCTCTTGCTGAGGCTGTACATGGTTCTGCTCCTGATATTGCTGGAAAGGTTTGCATCAAAGAAACTCTAATTCTCTACTCCTGGCTACTTGAATTGACAGTGCTAATTTTTCATTTATGTGTGATGTTCTCCGTGGGATTTTATTGCTTTTTCTTTTTTGGTAATATTTCGTTTGCCTTTTTAAAATATATTATAAACTCGATTTGAGCCAGATTCTTAGGATATTATTATTTTTTATTACGTACTTTCTTTTGGTATGACTATTGGAATTTTGCTATTTTTGGTAAAATTTCGATAATTATGATTTTCTAGCTATATAGCCCTTGTTTAGTTATTATGGCATCTTTAAGACTTGTTTGAACATAAGAGGCGAGATTGAACCTTTCTTAATATACGGTTATTGAATCAAGCTTTAACAACCCAAGTCTGTGTTCAAGATGCCTCAATTGCACCCTTAGTTTTTACTCGCGACATTTAGAAATTTTGTCATTTGTGTTTTAACTGAGATTTTTGTCATTTAAAAATGTAAAAGTCATGTTTGTAGAGTAATAGCAGACTTGGATTGAAAGATTTGGGAAGACAAGCAGAGGTTTAAGTTGAAAATCATATACAAGTTTCTTGCTTTGAGTATATTAATAATTATAGTGGCATTTGTACTCATAGTGCAGCTTTATTTTTATTTGTTTGTCAATCAGGGAGGGTGACACATCATCCCTGGTTAAATCAAGAGGAAACAATAACTATACAATGCCAACTATGACGGGAGAGATATATGACTTCATGTATCGTAAACACTTATTAAGCCGGCATACTCTTAAATGATACTATTGACATCGTCATCACTATTATCGGGGGAGTTCTAGTTGAGTATTTTCGAGTGAACTACATTTTCTGGTAGGTAATTCCCTTTTGTAAACACAATATGCGCTGGAATCAAAATATATGTAGCCTTTGAGACATTTGATTGACTTGTCTATATTATGAAAATCGGCTCAACCATAGACCCAAAAAATGTTAAGGGTAAGGGTCAAAAGGTCTAATTGACTTGAGCCAGTTATCAAAATTAAATAATATAATATACCACAATTTTGACTTAAGGATGTTAGTTATCCAAATTAGTTATATATACAGATAAAAAACTTTACTTAACTGCATTTATTTTTTACTGTGTCCACTATCCACTTATAACAATCTATAGAAAATTAGACAACAAATAAATGAAAAGCCTCAACAGATGAACCACTTATACCAATTAATAAATGCTCAATTAATAGGAATATACAATTATATGACCCCCTTTGACACCACACTTTTAACAACTGAGATCACACAATGATATGTACGGCAATGAGAAAGTGTGACAATACCAAAAAAGAAAAAAAAAACATGGAGCATTTATTAATTATCATACAAAACAGTTAAACAAAAAATTTAACATGTATCCATGCTTACACTTCTCCAATTAAATTGAAGTAGATTGCTCTCTTATTGAGGACAAGGGACAAGAATGAGATTAGCACATAAACATGTCAAGAGAACCTATATTTGATGGGTTTTCTAGCATTTGTTGTCATTTAAAGAAAAATATTAGGTTCTGAAAGCTTCTAATATCAGAAATGGTATTGAATAATTGAATTCTTGCTTTTTTATTGTTAAAATGTTGAGTGTTTTGGGATAAATGTGGAATTAATATTTATATACAGCATAATTAGGAAAGTAATTTTGTGGGTCTTTTGAATATATGAGAAAGCTGAGAGCTTGCAATATTTAAAAGATATTTTGATTGTAGCATATGAAAAGATAAACATCTTCCGCATTTTAAGGAGTTTTTAAACCATGTTTATGAGTATTTCACGAATTATCATTTGTAATTTGTGAGATTTTCTCAATTATTTGTGAGATTTTATTTGGGAAGTTTATGAAAAATCTAAAATAGGGGCAACAATATTTGATGGGTTTTCTAGCATTTGTTGTCATTTAAAGAAAAATCTTAGGTTCTGAAAGCTTCTAATATCAGAAATGGTATTGAATAATTGAATTATTGCTTTTTTATTGTTAAAATGTTGATTGTTTTGGGATAAATGTGGAGCTTAATATTTATATACAGCTATTAATCCTTTCATTAAATGTGGATCTTTTGAATGTATGAGAAAGTTGAGAGCTTGCAATATTTAAAAGATATTTTGATTGTAGTATACGAAGAGATAATTATCTTCCACATTTTGAGGAGTTTTTAAACCATGTTTATGAGTTTTTCAAATATATAGGTTTAATGAGTTTTAGCAAATGATAGTATTATATTATTTAATATGATTTGTAAGTGATATTTGTTGGGCAGTGGATCCTCAATCTTCTACATTTTGAACCTGAATCCCACTTGTCGAAGTTAGTACCAAATTTCATATGTTTCTCCACAAGAGGCTCTAGATAGCCTACAGTTTTCTATTGAGATTGTCATAGTAGTGTTTTTTTGCCATCTCTACTTATCATGTGGGGAAAATAAGTGTGCTAAAAAATTACTTCTATTTAACCTCTAAATTTGGCATTTTGTAGATTTGATTGCGTCCACCACTGCAGATAAGAACTCGGGTTTGGATAGTAGCCGAGGCAAGAGATTATATCGGTCAACAAGTTCGACTCGTCACAGTCCAAGGTAAGAAGATAAATTTGTTTTAACTTTTATTGTTTTGATTTTAAAGCAATGACGAAAAAAAAGGCCTTGTGTTGATTTTGGTACGAAACTAACTTACTTCAATAAGCTTAGTGTTCTTGATAATCTATAAAGAAGATATGATCTGAATGAAAATTATGTGAGCTCCTGGGGAAATATGTTCATTATTTAAATTTGGAGGTGTTCTTTATTTGATTACTTTAAGTAGCATTTGCATCTATATGTTTTGAAATTAAACTAAGCTCATCCTGGACAGTATAGGCAGAAAGCCCGTAAGTACAGGTAGAAAGCTTCTACCTATGCAACTAGTTAGAATTATTTTGAGCTTCATTTTTTATTGGGAAGCAATTATTAGTTCTAGACTATCTAGTTTAATTTACGTGATAATGAATCAATGATATCTCGTGTGATGTTAATATATGTGATTGATTAATGATTTGTGATTACCTCATTTGTTTTGTGAATTGTGTTTGTGATTTATGAGATTTAGTTTGTGTATATGAGATTGAGAAAATTGCACTAGGGAACCAATTTCATTATCCATGCTTACATTTCTCTGATTGAATTGAAGTAGATTGCTCTCTTATTGAGAACAAGGGACAATAATGACATTAGCACATAAACGTATCAAGAGAACCAATTTCATTATTGTCAGATTTAGTTTATGCAAAATAGGGACGCGTCATCTGAAATGAACATTTAGTCATACCTATTTTGTGAATTATGGTCATAACTCGACAAGAATAGGTATATGCTTAAATAGATATGTAAAAATTGTCATACCAACCTTTCCAGAGTGTAGTTCCAATTTGAAATATGTGCCAACTGTCATAACGACAGAGGCAATCTGTCGGGAACGACATATGAACCGTCGAGTTTGTGTAGTTACATTTTGTCATCCGTCTCAACTGTCGAGAACGACAGAGACCATCTGTCGGGAACGACATATCAACTGTCGGGTTTTCATGTGGTTACATTTTGTCGTCTGTCCCAACTATCGAGAGCGACGGAGACAATTTGTCGGGAACGACATATCATGTAATATCCCGAAGATTCGTTAT
>CAIGRF010074970.1:8995-44762 GCA_903798235.1 Fraxinus ornus | reverse complement strand
TTCTCGACCTGTTTCTATGCGACTTCAACTCCAAAAGTACTATTCGCCCATGTGACATTGTGCAGAATTTCGTACCATTTTTGAAATGTACTCATGGACGAAAATTCGAAAATCGGGCTAAAAGTTATGCTCATTTTTATCCACGCTGCTCATTTTCTTTCCAAATATCTTCCAACTCTTGAATCCAGCTCGTTTCGGCTCCTGAGACCTTCACTTGAATCTTGGCTTGTCAACTTCTTCAATTTGGAATCCAAAACTTAATCAAGTGATTGCCTATCCAAGATCATATCAGATGGGTCTGTTGAAAGATACGAAAATCGTTTTGTGGCTCGGGGATTCACTTAGGAGTATGGTATTACGAGGAGACTTTTGCACATGTTACACGTCTTACTTCTTTCAGATCTTTACTTGCAGTTGCAGCTATTCCACAATGAAGCCTATTTCAAATGGATGTGAAGAATGCATTTCTTAATGGTGATCTAGATGAAGAAGTCTATCTCAAACCTTCTCCAGGATTCGAGCACCCGCCTCAAAAGGTTTGTCACCTTCGAAAGGCTCTTTAAAGCCTTAAGCAGTCTCCTTGTGCTTGGTTTTCGAAGTTTAGTCTAGTGTTAGTTCAGCAAGCTTCACTCCTAGTGCATATGATTCTACTTTGTTTATCCGTCGATCTAAGGTCGGTATTGTCCTTCTCTTACTATATGTTGATGACATGGTTATTACGAGTGGTGATCTTTCAGGTACTGTATACAAGCACTTCAACAATTTCTTAGTCAACAATTTGAGATGAAGGACTTGGATTCTCTTAATTATTTCTTAGGTCTTGAGGCTTCATCCCGCTCAGATGGATATATCTTTCCCTAGCTAAGTATGCGTCATGTTCTTATCTTGTGATGGATTGAACTATAGTAAGATTGTGGGTAGCCCTTTGGAGACAAACGCCAAGCTTTTTCCTAACCATAGAATACTTTTAGATGATGTCACTCTCTATCGACAATTGGTTGGCAGTCTCATTTAATTGATTGGGACTCATCCCGACATATCTTATGCAATCACCTTGGTAAGTCAATATATGCATTCTCCTCGCTCAATTCACTATGCTGTTGTTCTCTAGATTCTTCGTTACATTAAGGGGACTTTGTTTCATGGGATTCATTTTTATGCCTACTCATCGTTGGACCTTCAGACATATTTTGACGCTGATTGGGCATGTGATTCTACTGATCGTAGCTCCACTACTAGTTATTGTTTTTTGCTCGGCATAATTCTTATCTCTTGGAAAAGTAAGAAACAGACAATTGTCTCTCGCTCTATTATGGAAGCTGAATATCGTGCATTGGCTAATTCTACTTCTGAACTTTTGTGGCTTCGACGGTTATTACAGGATATGGTGTTTCCTTTACTAGCAGTTCTTATATTTATTGTGACAATACTGTGCCATTCAGATTGTCCACAATGATGTTTTTCATGAACGCACAAAACATATTGAGATAGATTGTCATTTCATTCCTTATCATATTAGGCTAGGTACTCTTCGATTACATCATGTTACTTTTACTGATCAGCTTGCTGACATCAAATGCTCATCCTCCTGGACTTCATCGTGATTTGGTTTACAAATGAGCAAAATTGACCCCTTAGGAGTTTCCACGTTTTGCTACATTTTTATTTATTCGACTGACTTTTCATTTTCTGAAACAGTTGAAACTCCTATGATATAATTGTCATTATGTGAATGGGCAAGTGAGCTGGTATATATATATGTCTCGTTTTCCTCTTTTCAACACATGAATTTCATCTGCATACAATTTTATTCTGACTTCGTTTTCAATTTTTATTTAAGTCTTTGTGGTGATATTGTTCGGGCACTAAATCGGTTCGCCGGAGTAAAATTTGTGGTGCTCAGATTCCACTGTTCTACCGTTGTATCTTAGGAAGCAGACGCTCATATTATACCTCAAGCATATACGGTGAGGGGACAAATCTGTTTTAAGGAAATTATGGGTAACACAAGCCTCAGGTTAAAAGTTTATTATTGTTTAATTATTATTTTATTTCTTGTTATTACTTACTGTAATTAACAAATCATTGGATTTGTCATATGTATAATTTAATTTGTTATAAGTGTGTAAAACAGGTGACCATTCTGCATATACGGTAAATATATTATATACGGTTATTTGTGCATATACGGTAACTCTTGCAAATACGGTATCAGTTGCATATACGGTATTAACCTTGCAAATACGATATCCAGTCCTGAAACACTTGTCTAACAATTTCTTGTTATTAGATCCCATCGTTCTTTTATCAATTCTTATTTTCTTCAGTACCTCTAATCGATTTTAGGCTTCTCGAGATTAATTTGGTGGAAAGAACATCCGTGACCTCCATTTGCTCTGAATCGATTAACATCATTCATTTGACTTCCACTAATGATGTTAATATTACTAGTCCTATTGATATATTTTTTTTGGATAGCACCAATTACAATATTTGGGCCTAACAGATGTCGGTTTTTAAAATTGGTCGTAAATTGTGGAATTTTGTTACTAGTGACAAAGCAAATCCAACAAAAACTGAGAAGAAGTCTGCGAATGATTTTGATGAACGTCTTGAGATATGGAAGCTACCCTTTATAAAATTTTGTCCTCGTTCATTAATATCTCTATTCATTCTATTTAAAGTCTTCTTCCCAAATTTCATAATGCCAAACTTGCTTGGATTTTTTGGCAAATCGATATAATTCTCTAGTTATGCTGCTCTCCAATTTCAATTTGAGTCCAAGTTGTATCAGTTGCATCAAGAGCTTGGTCAATCCATTGCCGAGTTTCACTCTCAAGTTAGTAGTCTTTGAGATCAGCTCTCTCCAGCTGATCCATTTTTGCCCGATGATAAATCTGTCGAACTCTTCTCAAAGCATCGGGATCATCGACAATTCATTCATTTTATGATGCATATTCGAGATGACTTTAAGAATAATATATAGCCTTGTTGCTTTATCACTCTCTACTACCAACTCTTGATGTTGCTCTCACTGAGCTCATTTTTTAGAAGACACACCGAAGACTCATCGAGTTCATTCTACTGGTCTGGTTATGGCTACTACACCTAGTTCAATTGTGGCTGCTTCTTCCGAGCCACGTCGTTTCATTGGTCAGCTTCTTCCGAGCCACGTCATTTCATTGGTCAATGTCACTATTGTAAGGAAGAAGGTCATCGAATTTCTGATTGTGCTAAGAAAAGGCTAAAGATGCAAGAGATGCTAAAAAAGCTAAGACACATACCTCTACCCCCAAGATAGTTGCTGCATTTACCAATTCATCAGTTTTTGGAGTCTTCTTCTATACATACTTTGTCATCTCTCGCTGCAACTGATCTTGAGGCAATTGTCCATCAGGTTTTATCTCTTACTCGCACTGCATTGATCGTTTCCTCAGGTATATCTTCTTCTTAGTTTATTGATTCAACATGTTGCAATCACATGACTCGTGTTCCTCTCTATTGTTTGAGAAGAAATCCGTGAATCATATCCCTGATATTTACATTGTTGATAGTTCACATATTTCTGGTAGTTGTGTTAGTTCTATACTCTTTCAATTCCTAATACATATATCGTTCCAAAATTATCTCTCAATCTTCTTTCTGTTGGACAACTTGTTTAGCATGGTCTTGTTTTATCCTTTTTTTTCTAATAAAAGGTGTCCTGTGTAGGATCAGAAGACGAGTCAGCTAGTTGGGATAGGGCGTAAAGTTGGTTGACTTTTTGAGCTTTCATCATTGCAAGTTCCTAGTTCATCTTCTATCTAACCTTTTACAGCTGTTGTCTCTTCCAGTCTTTGGCATTTCCGTCTTCGTGATATATTTGTCTAGTATTTAGTCTTTAACATCTAATGGTTACTTAGGAAGAGTTAACTTTGACTCTTTTGATTGTGTATCTTGTCAATTAGGAAAACATAAAGCTTTATCTTTTAATAACAGTGGCTCTTTTTCTTCTCTCCCTTTTGATCTTATCCACTTTGATATATGGGGACCTGTCCCTAGTCCTAGCAAGGGAGTCTCATTATTTTGTTATCTTTATCGATGATTATTCACGCTACACATGGTTTTATCTTTTACACAATCAATTTGAGTTATTAAATGTATTTTGTAGTTTTAAGCACATGATAAAAACTCAATTTGATCGCACTATCAAAATATTTAACTCTAATAATGCCATAGAGTATATGTTTGCCCCTTTTCTTGACGTCCTTAAAGAAGATGACACTCTTTCTCATCAATCTTGTCTATATACTTCTCAACAAAATGGTTGTGCAAAACGTAAGCATCTTCATATTCTTTCTCATCTTAGTCTCTCTCTGAATCCTTCTAGAGAGAGGCTGCTCTTGCCGTTCAAACAATCAATCGGGTTCCCTCTCCTACCATTTCCAATCGGTCTCCCCATAAGCTTCTTCACGGAAAGGTACCAAGTTATTCTCTCTTGAAAACTTTTAGTTGTTTTTTTTTATTACTTCCACATCATGAGCGTACCAAACTTGAACCACGATCTTGTCTATGTTGTTTTCTTGGTTATGGCATTGAACACGAAGATTATTGATGTTATGACCCCATCTCAATTTTGGGAGCACAAGCTCTTCACTAATATGTCATCCGTCTCGTCACATCTTCCGTCTTCTCATCCAATTTTTACTGACCCAGTATAGATTTTTCATTAGATTTTGATGCAGGTGTTGAAAGCTCATTCAGTGACCACTTATTGCTTGTTCCTCCAATGTCTAAGCCATTGCCTGATCCTGTCATCACCTCCGAGTCATCATCTGCTCCAGAAACTCGTCATTCCAATAGAGTAAGAACACCTCAAGCACATCTTAATGATTATCATTGTTTTTCTACTATTGCCACTTTTCATAAACTTCGCAATTTATTGCAAGACAAGTTCTGGTCCTCTTTAGCAAAAAACAATGTTTTATGAACTTTAGGCCCCCTCAAAACTCGAACATGGGACTTGGTTGATTTGCCTCCAGGTAAGTCTGCAGTAGAATGCAAATAGGTGTACAAGATTAAGACATAAACTGATGGTGATGCGAACCCGGGTACGGGATCAGCATGGAATCGCGAAATTAATTGAAAACGCCAGGAAAGCCCAAATTCAGGTTTTAGACGATAGAATCTCGACCCGCAAATTATTGAACCAAGCAACCAAACAAAAACAAAATTAGAATGACCTCTTGATTACAAAACCAACGAACCTCGATTTGCGAACGCCATAAATTGTGTCTAATCCTTTAATAAATTCGAAAGGATGAACGCCACAAATATTAATTGACATCTTGATTACAAAACCAACGAACCTCGATTTGCGAACGCCACAAAGTGTGCATAATCCTTTGATAAGTTCTAAGGGTTGAACGCCACAAATATAACAATATTTAAAAAGTTCGGTACATGTTCAATCAAGATCAAAAGGAGAGAAATCTCATTTAATTCATAATGTCAAAAATGTTAATGTTACGATGAAATAAAGTTTCTTATTTATACTAAACCTAGTAAAGTATGGAAAAAACGAAAATATCACTTAAAGATTATAAGAATCTTACCTAAACTAAAATTCTAACAAAATAAGGAAATTCGCTGAAAATTAAAATTCTCGCTAAATTATTCTCGGCATGTTTATGTGAGATCGCAAGCTCAAAAGCACCATGAGCCTACATAGCCTTGTAAAGAATTTCGTACCATTTTTGGAATGTACTTATAGGCAAAAATCCGACAATCGAGCTGAAAGTTATGCCCATTTTTATCCACGCTGCTGGTTTTCTTTCCAAATATTTTCCAAACCTTGAATCCAACTCATTTCGGCTCCTGAGCCCTTCACGAAACTTGAACCTTGGCTTGTCGACTTCTTCAATTTGGACTCCAAAACTTGATCAAGTGATTGCCTATCCCGGATCATAACAGATGGGTCTGTTGAAAGATATGAAGATCGCCTTGTGGCTCGGGGATTCACTTAGGAGTATGGTATTACGAGGAGACTTTTGCACATGTTGCACGTCTTACTTCTTTTAGATCTTTACTTGCAGTTGCCGCTATTCCACAATGAAGCCTATTTCAAATGGATGTGAAGAATGCATTTCTTAATGGTGATCTAGATGAAGAAGTCTATCTCAAACCTTCTCCAAGTTCGAGCACCCGTCTCAAAAGGTTTGTCACCTTCGAAAGGCTCTTTAAAGCCTCAAGCGGTCTCCTTGTGCTTGGTTTTCCAAGTTTAGTCTAGTGTTAGTTCAGCAAGGCTTTACTCCTAGTGCGTATGATTCTACTTTGTTTATCCGTTGATCTAAGGTTAGTATTGTCCTTCTCTTACTATATGTTGATGACATGGTTATTACGAGTGGTGATCTTTCAGGTACCGTATACAAGCACTTCAACAATTTCTTAGTCAACAATTTGAGATAAAGGACTTGGATTCTCTTAATTATTTCTTAGGTCTTGAGGTTTCATCCCGCTCAGATGGATATTATCTTTCCCAAGCTAAGTATGCATCATGTTCTTATCTTGTAATGGATTGACCTATAGTAAGATTGTGGATAGCCCTTTGGAGACAAACGTCAAGCTTTTTCCTAACCATAGAACACTTTTAGATGATGCCACTCTCTATCGACAATTGGTTGGTAGTCTCATTTACTTGATTGGGACTCGTCCCGACATTTCTTATGCAATCACCTTGGTAAGTCAATATATGCATTCTCCTCGCTTAATTCACTATGCTGTTGTTCTCCAGATTCTTTGTTACATTAAGGGGACTTTATTTCATGGGATTCATTTTTATGCCTACTCATCGTTGGGCCTTCTGGAATATTTTGACGCTGATTGGGCATGTGATTCTACTAATCGTAGCTCCACTACTAGTTATTGCTTCTTGCTCGGCACAACTCTTATCTCTTGGAAAAGTAAGAAACAGACAATTGTCTCTCGCTCTATTATGGAAGCTGAATATCGTGCATTGGCTAATTCTACTTCTAAACTTTTGTGGCTTCGACGGTTATTACATGATATGATGTTTCCTTTACTAGCAGTTCTTATATTTATTGTGACAATACTAGTGTCATTCAGATTGTCCACAATGATGTTTTTCATGAACGCACAAAACATATTAAGATAGATCGTCATTTCATTCCTTATCATATTAGGCTAGGTACTCTTCGATTACATCATGTTACTTTTACTGATCAGCTTGCTAACATCAAATGCTCATCCTCCTGGACGTCATCGTGATTTGGTTTACAAACTCAAGTTGCATCTTCACTCCCATCTTAAGTTTGAAGAGGATTGTCAATATATAATTTATTAGTATATTAGTAATACATTCCTAATGTAGGAAATAGGAATATCTTCCTAAATCGAGAATGATTGATATTGATTTAGAATGATTGATATTTTGTCTAATTAGCCTTAATTAGTTGATATTGTTACCTTTTGTAGTCACCTCCTCCTCCTATAAAATGATGGTCTTTTCTACAGTTTTCTACAAATCTCAGCATATACAAATATTCTTTACTTCTCTCTTTTCTCTCTCTAATTTTCTTATTTCAACAAGATCTACCCAAGTGTGATACATCGTATCTTTACAATGTTTTTTTTTGTGACTGACTCTACTTACTAAGATGCACGGAAATTGAAACGATAGTACATAAAATAAAATACGAAATGGAGAAAACATTCTTGTAAAATATGACAATAATAGAATCTCAATATTCCAATTACATAACTATGGACCATAGTTGAAAAATATGGGAAAAGATGAGGATGTAAGAGAATCTCCAATAAACTATTTAAATATGAGATGCTCTCTATTTTAAAGAGTCAATATTTAAAATCATGTTTTAAAAAACTCTTTAAATTAACATTTTTATTTAGAGATTGGGTTGGAGAGCAAAACTCGCTCTCTATAATTAAATGCATTCAAAGTGTTTTTTCAATGTAGGAAAACAATAAAATAATTTAAATAAAAGTTAGTTAAAATAAAAGATAAAGAAAAATAATAAATATTTTTTGAGAGTAGTAAAACTAAGTGTTAAATATAAAAAGTTTGTTTGAGTATTTCAAAATTTTAATTTTCCAAATTTATAGATGTTCTCCAAGTAATAGAATATACTCTTTAAAAATAGTCTCTTGAAGATACTCTAATACATTACAGGTATATTTGATGCATAGTGCTAAAGAAAAACTAATTACTTAAATATTACAGTCAGTAAGACTCCGTTTGATACACTACATTTTCCATTTTCCAACTTTTGTAGTGTTTTATAGGTAAAATTTTCTCAGGAAAATGTTTTCCAACTTTCCAAATTTTTCACATTTTTGAGGAAAATAATTTTTTTATGTTTTGATTGATAAATATTTTCCAGATTTTTTATTTTTTAATTTGCAATTGAAATTTTTTTTAGACACAATAGTAAAAAAAATTATCACTTTTATTGACAATTTTCATGCAAAACAAAGCCAAACGAATGGTATTCAGTATTGTAATTTTTTTTTTCAATTTTTTTGACAATTGAAATAAATTCTAGACTCAATGGTAAAAAACATGATCACTTTAATGAACAATTTTTTATAAAAAACGAAGACAAACGAACACCAAACTTTCAACATTTTCCATGAAAAATTATATTAATCAAACACATTTAATTACAATTCTCAGCAAAATAATTTCTAAATAAATCAATTCCATATAAAACATTTTCTTTCCACCCACTTTCCACATTTGCAATCAAATGGACCTAATTTCAATTTTTTTTTAAAATTTCTTATTTTTAATTTTTTGAAATTGAAAGAAGTCATGCATGCACTTGCATGTTTGAATGTAAAGCTGAAGATAATTGCCAATTTGAATTTATGTAGTACTCATACTTCATTCTTTTTATGCAACTTCACATCACATTAGACTATTGGGAACAATGAAACTGAAATTGAACCATATCTTCTCAATTATTGGCACACAAGTCTTTTTTTTTCATCCAACCACATCTTGCCAATATCTATTATGTCACACTATTGGTCATATACTTTCTGACAAAGTAACATTATTCTAAATAAAATAACTTTCTAGCCCAAAAGTCACAACTCGCGTTGTATCCAAAAAGAAATACTATGAAATTGAGTCAATTAAAGTCGTTATCAGACATATATACATACATCCAAAACGTAAATTTTTTTTTCTTCCTTGGCGACAGGGTAGGGGGGATGATGACAGGTGGACATGTAAAAATGTTACAGAAACAAAATGTGACCAGCAGAAATGGTGTTATCAAAGCATAGCAACTTTATGGTGATAGCCCATAAGAAAGTTCGTCCAAGCAGCCTGCTTATTTTGCATTCTTATACATGCTGTCAATAACATTCTGCAAAAGAAAGTAACCGTATAAAGAACATAGAAATGGTGTGCATATCATGGGTAACATAAAATTTGGCTTGTAAATACAATAACACCAGACAGTTTAGCTATTTGATTTGGGTGGTAAGAATGGCAAGATGCTAGGAAAATGTAGAAAGTTCCTATGTGCCTCAAGGATAACACCAGCAACTTTCAACAAATGAAAATATGCTTTGCAAATTTGAGTGGGCCCACTAATATCAATGGAGAGACAAAGGAGAATGGTCGGAGAAGAGAAAAACCAAACAAGTGATGGTTGCAGACACAGCCTTTTTAAAAAAGATGGCAATTTATTAAACCAGAACCAAAAAGCATCTTATGATCTACTTAGCCTGGTCATAGAAAATCTACCTGGTAATACTTGAGCAACTGGGGCCTTTTCTTCTTAAATGTTGGAGTGAGAAGGTCTCGTTCCATGTCAAATGGTTCCGGATCAAGGTGTACTGCCTTTATGAATTCAAAACCCTTTAACTGCCAATTATGTAATAGAAAAGTTTAGAGAAGCATTGAAACTTCCAAAACAATTTTCTTCTGCTATACTTTCAGCAACCAGCACAAAAGACAGAAGTCTATATGATTGAATAAAAAAGGTAAAAGGGGAAAAATACCTTCTTTTCCTTTCCAATCTTTGAGAGCTCTCCAAGTATGTATTCTTTCACTTTCGGATTCCGACAAAGGGCATTGAAGTCCCCAGATATACCATTCTGTTCCGCCCACCGTTCAACTGCTTGTTTGCTTGGGTTGATTACAGCTACAAGAAAAGACTCAAAGCTGTTCCCATATATCCATATCTGCAGATTACTAAATGTCAAAGCAAGAAACAAAATCTCAATCGAGATAATGTATCAATAATCAAATGCCCCAAAATCACAATATTGCATTTTACATAGACCATTTCTTTATCTTCTTTTTTCCCCCTGAATTGTCTGGTTTGCAGATAGATATCATAGAGAAGAATATGCAAATTGTATATGCATGTGTACATAATTGTTTATCTGTCGCAACAGTTGACACACATACTGATTCAATATCGGGAACTAGACCATAAATATTCTCCAAGTTTTCCACGGCAACATATTCTCCTTGAGAGAGCTTGAAAATGTTCTTCTTGCGATCAATAATTTTCAAGCTTCCATTTGGTTGCCACTCACCAATATCCCCTGATAAAAGAGATTTTTATCAAAATGAAGATGAAAAGACATTCGAAATACTGCACCGCAAATTGAGCTATTGACGGAACAAACAAACCTGTGTGGAACCAGCCATCAGTCAAGACTTCATTTGTAAGGTCCTCACGTTTGAAGTAGCCGGAAAATAAAGTATCTCCTCTTATGCATACTTCTCCACGTGGAGTACTTGAAAGGGCATTATAATTCATTTCGGGAACAGATTCCAGGCGCACATCCACATTGGGCACTGGAGGACCCACTGTACCTAGCATGTCCATCTCATCTGGTATAGATACGAATGTACCAGCACAAGTTTCTGTTAAACCTATATCACAGTAGAGAAATCAAGTCAGATACCATCTAGAGCTGGAAAATACGCTATTACAACTGCCAATCAATGAATTTCCAGGTTCAGGAAATCAGCATTACACCTACACAAACCTATATACTACAGCGACAATTTATGATATTTAAAAAAGAAAATCTATCCTTTTGTCCCTTGAACAAGAGTGTCTTACTAGAACACAATTAATGACATTGTATGATAAAGCCGCAAATAATGGAACGTGTGCTCCACTCTACATTTTAATTTCCATAAAAACCAGAAAAGGAAGGTTTACACTTTATGAACCAGATCTATCTTACGAATATTAGGGCATCAGGATATTATTAACTGGTAGCATTATTTAGGGAAAAAGCAATTCAAAAGATTAAATATAGCTCACTAGTATAACAAATATAAACATGGCACTTAAAATTTTGCGGATTAACCTATGTTGAAATTCTCAGCTGACGCCTCTATGGGAATAATAACATGACATCTGGATTCCACATCGCGAAGCAAGGGGCCAATTATTAATTTCGAAGTGTTGAACAGATAAAAATACACTTCACTAGGAGCAGCAAGTCACTGTAATATGAACAAAGAGAAAAATATCCAATATTGGCAGACATAACTTGATAGGATGAAAGCAAATACCGTATCCTTGAAGAACATATGAACATGACACTACTCGTAGATACTCTTCTACATGAGGGGCAAGAGGTGCTGCTCCAGACAAAATAAGTCGTACATTGCCCCCTAACCCCTGTTTTACCTAAAAGAGCACGCAAAAGAAATGCCAGTTATATTTTCGCAGAAACATGGAAGAATATAAACAAAGGCATAGCAGGTCCATACAGCATATATTCACTACCTTACTGAAAACGATTTTGTCACAGAGTGGAGCAGCTTTAGAATGTTTCAGTCCGTTCCTCATATTACGTAACTTGCTGCATAAATTTTAACATGCATATTAGAACAATAGAAAACATAGATGGTTAAGGATTCAAGAAACAGCCAAACATTTCAAGTTGAAATAGACTGACAGGATATTAAATAGAGTGACAAAATAGTCAGTAGTAGCATTGAGCACCACTTTGACAATTTACTTTGGCTTCATTTGCTCAAGAAGCCAGCAATCAGTTCCTCTGGTACGAACTCAAGATATATAGGAATTCAAGTTCAATTTAAACTTCCACTTATTAGTCTTCCTCCATCAAGAACAAAGGAAAGCTATAACAGAACTTACTAAGAGTATGCAAAATTAAACAATGTTTGTCTAATGAAACCCCCAGCAGCAATCTTCTGTTGCAAACCTGAAATGAGCACAGAAATCAAGGACAACAAAATGCGTGTATCAGTCCAAAGAGAGAAATTTTATGACTGCTTTGGAGAATAAACAAGCAGAAAGTTGCCTTGTCAATCCCAGAATACATGAATTTTCCATTCCAGATTTTAAAATGTCATATGCTGCTATTTTATTAGTTCCATTACTAATACCTAACAATTCATTTGACGACTACGAACACTTCAACTAGGGTAGCATGTCAGACATGTGTCGGACACACTGCCATGGTCATTTTTTCTTTATCAGAAATATTATATATTTTTAACTCCGTTATTATTAAATAACAAATAGGTACTCATATTTAAAAATTTCGATAAGAAAAATTAATAAATGTGGAAAAATATACATGTACTGTAATATAGAAGATTCTAAGCTATTATATTTCCTGATTTTAGGGAATTAGTTCTGATTTTTCTCCCAAGGTTAGGAGATTTCCTGATTTTATTCTTTCCTGGTTTAGTCTGATTCTTTCTTAGTTAGCCTCTACAGTTGCAAATATATACATGTAAACAGTCATAACTTCAATAATATTGAATTGACAGGTTTTGTCATGGTATCAGAGCTTTAGGCTCTTTCTCTGGGAATTCTATTGATCCTTTTTTTTTTCTGGTTCTCATTCCAGAGTTTTGTGAGTTCTTTTCTTCTCTTGTTTCTCTCTATTTGATCATCACTAGAGATTCTTCTTTCCACTAGAAAAACTCTCCGCTATTCCTCTGTTCTTTTTGAGCCATGTCTAAAATCACCGAGGTCAGTTACATTTGAACTTCAGGCAACCGAGACCCAAGCCATCGAAAAAATTCACTCTACTATTGGGGAACTACCCAATATTCAAGCAGTGTACAAACTAAATGGGAGAAATTATTTGAAGTGGTCTCAACTAGTGCGGACACACTTAAGAGGCAGAGGCAAATTGAGTCATTTGCTCGGTACTGGTCCTAAGAAGGGAGATCCCAAATATGATGCGTGGGACGAAGAAGATTCAAAGGTAATGTCCTGGCTTTGGAACTCTGTCCCCAGAAATAAGTGACACATGTTCCTTAATACTGCCAAGGAGATTTGGGAGGCTATCAACCAAACATATTCGAAGGTTCGCAACGCAACACAAATCTATGAGATCAAGACTAAGATTGCTGCCACCAAACAGGGAAATTGGACAATTACAGAGTATTCTAATCTCTTGCAAAGTCTTTGGCAAGAGAAGGATCATTATCAATGCATCCAGATGAAGTGTAGTGAAGATGCAGCCACACTTAAAAGGTTTGTTGAAAAGGACAGAATTTATGATTTTTTAGCAGGGCTTAATATTGAGTTGATGCAGTATGAGTACAAACCCTTGGCAAGGAAGATCTGCCATCTCTTAATGAGACAATATCAATAATCCGTGCTGAAGAAGGAAGGAGAGGAGTTATGATTGAGAATATTTCTGTTCAAAACTTGGCGTTGGTGTCAAAAACAAGTGAAAACCTTTTAACACAATTTATGGTGCACTACTGCAAAAAGTTCCGTCACACCAAAGAGAAATGTTGGAAACTTCACGGCAGGCCACAAGTCCCAAACAAAAATGGAACAAGGAGAAGCGGACAAGGAAGAAGACATGGTTAAGCTCATATGGCCGGAGTGCAGTCAATAAAAGATGATAACACTTTAGAGACACCATTTGCATTCAACAGAAATGAGATTGAGAAATTGAAGAATTTTCTGAGGTCATTGGAGAAACAATCCTCTTCAGCAGGTACTTGTAATCAAACATTTTCAGGTAAATCATCTTCTTCTCAAGCTCTTAATGCTTTGGATAATGTTACCCCTAACACATGGGTCATTGATTCAGGAGCCACAGACCATATGACTTTTTCCACAAAATTTATCTCTCACACCCTGCCCTAGTAATAAGAAAATCACCATAGCTGATGGTTCAGTCACTACTGTTGCTCGTCAAGGAGATATTTTTATTAATAATTCACTTACATAGTTACATTGAAAAATGTCCTTCATGTTCCAAAATTATTCACCAACCTTGTATCTATCCAAAAACTAACCAAAGATACTAATTGCAGTGGGATTTTTTATCCTTCTCATTGTGTATTTCAGGAACAGGGTACGAGGAAGATGATTGGACATGCTAGGGAGAGAGATGGGCTCTACTATCTTGAAAAACCAAGTGAACAACGTAGAATTGAGGATCGTTTCCCTTTGTCATTCCTTACCGAGTCATAATTTAGGTTATTTCTGTTCTAGAGGCTTCATCAATGCCGTCTTGGTCATCCATCATTTAATGTTCTTAAGATGTTATTTCCTTCATTGTTCAATAAAATTGCTGTTCAAAGCTTTCATTGTGGTGTGTGTGAACTCGCAAAGCACAAGCGTTCTATTTTTCCAATAAGCAATAAAAAAAAATCTATTCCATTCACTCATATTCATAGCGACATTTGGGGGCCTTCTACTGTACCCAACATTTCTGGGGCTTGTTGGTTTGTTTCCTTCATTAAGGATTTGCACTCGTATGACGTGGATTTTTCTATTAAAAAACAAATCGGAAGTGAGCCTTGTGTTTCAAAAAAAAATTAATATGGTCAAGACACAATTTGGAGTTGGAATTAAATGTTTAAGATCTAACAATGCCAAAAATTATTTTAATCAGGCCCTCTCTCCATTCTTTCATCAACATGGCATCATTCACGAGTCATCTTATATTAGCACTCCCCAACAAAATGGAACGGCCAAACAAAAAAATGGCCATCTTTTAGTAGTTACTCGAGCCTTTCTTTTCCAAAAACAAGTTCCAAAAAAATTATTAGGGGAGAAGCTGTGTTAACTGCAGCTCACATTATAAATAGACTTCCCATGAGGGTGCTTGATTTTCAAAGCCCCACACAAGTCTTTGCAAAGTTCTATCCCAATTTCAATGTCACTAACAATCTAGTTCCCAAAATATTTAGTAGTGTTCCATTTGTTCATGTCCATTCTCAACATCGGGTCAAGCTCGATCCAAGGGCTCTCAAATGTGTCTTTGTTGGTTACTCGTCTACTCAAAAAGGCTATAAGTGCTATCATCCTCCTACACGAAAATTTCACGTGTCTATCGATGTCACTTTTGTTGAGGATGATCAATACTTTTGCAATCCTTATCTTCGGGAGGAGATATCATTCATGGAAGATAAGGATAAAGACTTTTTCCTTCTCGAGTTACCTATGTCCAAGCTATTCCCATTTGTTCCTGTTCAGTCCTCACTTGTTCCTATCCATTCCGAGTCCATCCCCACAGTCCCTCTTGTTTCAGCAGAAAATGATCTGCCTTCCACACCTGTAGCACAGAAAATAAACCATCCTCAACCTAAGGTTTATTCAAGAAAGAAAAGGCTATTCTCTGAACCTACGCAGGTACAATCATCTTATCCAAACCCCGATGACTGTTGAGACAAGTACTCCAACCACTTCTCCCAATTCTAATGTTCCAGATACCCAAAAAGAAAATGACTATGACATCCCTATAGCTCTTAGGAAAGGAACTAGGACTTGTACCCAACATCATTTATACCCTTTCATGTCCTACAAAAAGCTATCCCATAATCATAGGGTCTTTCTCACTAGCCTTAACAGTATTGTCATTCCCAAAACACTATCCGGAGTATTAGGAGATGAGAATTGGAGGAATGCTTTGAAAGTGGAGATGGAAGCTCTAGAAAAAAAACAAGACATGGGATTTGGTGAAATTGCTGAAAGGAAAAAAACCAATTAGGTGTAGATGGGTTTTTACTGTGAAATGTATGTCTGATAGATCATTAGAGAAGTATAAGGCGAGATTTGTTGCCAAAGGTTATACTCAGACCTATGTCATAGATTACCTTGAAACATTGGCTCCGGTTGAGAAGATGAACACGGTGAGAGTGTTATTGTCATTAGCGGCCAACTTTGGATGGAGATTGCAACAATTTGATGTTAAAAATGCCTTCTTACATGGCAATCTTGAAGAAGAAATCTATATGGAAGTTCCTCCAGGAATTGGCTCTACAAATGACGAGCAAGTAGTATGCAGATTAAAAAAGGCGTTGTATGGACTTAAACAATCTCCAAAAGCTTGGTTTGGAAGGTTTACCAAAGTTATGTTGAGCCTTGAATTCAAACAGAGTACATTGTTGATAAGACATTCAACTTCAGGGGGAATTACTGCATTATTGGTTTATGTGGATGACATAACAGTGACTGAAGACGATATGAAAGAAATTGAAAAATGAAAGAGATGTTTGGTGAAAGAATTTGAGATCAAAGAGCTTGGTAAACTGAAATATTTTCTTGGCATAGAAGTGGCCCACTCTCAGCAAGGGATTTTTATATCTCAACAGAAGTATGTGATTGATTTTTTGAAGGATACTAGTAAACTGGGGTGTAAGCTAGTTGACACGCCCATAGAATTCAACCATAAACTGAGTGATGCCCCAGAAGGTGCTGCAGTTGATAGAGGTAATTATCATAGGCTTGTTGGAAAACTCATTCATTTATCACATTAGACCAGATATAGCATATGCAGTTAGTGTGGTGAGCCAATTTATGCATAATCCAAAAGAAACTCATCTCAAAGCGGTAAATAGAATCCTACAATTCTTGAAAGGTTTACCTGGTAAGGGGATTTTGTTTAGACGAAGAGAAGGATCGAGTCTTGAAGCCTATAATGATGTTGATTATGCAGGATCAATTGATGATAGAAGATCAGTCTCAGGTTATTGTACATTCTTGGGAGGAAATATTGTTACGTGGATAAGTAAAAAACAGAATGTGGTTGCAAGATCGAGCCAGAAGCATAATTCAGGTCAATGGCACTTGGAATTTGTGAGCTCTTATGGCTGAGGATAATTTTGAAAGATTTGAAGATTAAGTGGGAAGGTCCAATGAAATTGTATTGTGATTATAAGTCGGCTATCAATATTGCACATAATCCGGTACAACATGATCGCATGAAGCATATAGAAGTTGATAGACATTTTATAAAGGAGAAGCTTGATAGTGGCCTGATTTGCACTTCATATGTCTCCACAGAGAATCAGCTCATATACTTACAAAGGGGTTGTCCAGTACATTTTTTCAGACTTTAGTTGACAAGCTTGGAATGGATAACATCCATTCATCAGCTTGAGGGGGTGTGGAAAAATATACATATGCTGTAATATAGGAGATTCTACGGCTATTGTATTTCCTAATTTTAGGGAATTACTTCTGATTTTTCTCTTAAGATTAAGAGATTTCCTGATTTTATTCTTTCCTGGTTTAGTTTGATTCTTTCCTAGTTTAGCCTCTACAGTTGTAAATATATACATTTAAAGAGTCATAACTTCAATAATATTGAATTGACAGGTTTTGTCAAAATATAAAACTAAATTTATACTATATAAATGAAGAATTTTAAAGAATTTAATTAACGTGTTGACGACGTATCGTGTTAGTATTTTTTTGAAAAATTGCATGTCGGTGCTTCATAGATGACAAGTAACTTATTTGCATGAGGATGGACTACTGGATTGAACTAATATAGGTCAGAAACTGGATTTCATTGTCACAGCAGGTTATCTACGCTTAAAACGGTGAAGAAGCAATATCGTCATCCTATATTACTAAAATCATCTAATATCTATTTTTCAACATTCCACAACTGTGTAACAAAATATAAATATCTATAAATTAATAATATTGTTATAAATCTTTTAAATCCAATAAAGACAAGATCTAGCTTCATCTATGCCGTCTTGGTCATCCATCATTTAATGTTCTTAAAATGTTATTTCCTTCATTGTTCAATAAAATTGTTGTTCAAAGCTTTCATTGTGGTGTGTGTGAACTCGCAAAGCACAAGCATTCTGTTTTTCCAATAAGCAATAAAAAAAATCTATTCCATTCACTCTTATTCATAGCGACATTTAGGGGCCTTCTACTGTACCCAACAGTTCTGGGGCTTGTTGGTTTGTTTCCTTCATTGAGAATTTGCTCTCGTATGACGTGGATTTTTCTGTTAAAAAACAAATCAGATGTGAGCCTTGTGTTTCAAAAAAAAATTTAATATGGTCAAGACACAATTTGGAGTTGGAATTAAATGTTTAAGATCTAACAATGCCAAAAATTATTTTAATCAGGCCCTCTCTCCATTCTTTCATCAACATGGCATCATTCACGAGTCATCTTGTATTAGCACTCCCCAACAAAATGGAACGGCCAAACGAAAAAATGGCCATCTTTTAGCAGTTACTCAAGCCTTTTTTTTTCCAAAAACGAGTTCCAAAAAATTTATTAGGGGAGAAGCCGTGTTAACTGCAGCTCACATTATAAATAGACTTCCCATGAGGGTGCTTGATTTTCAAAGTCCCGCACAAGTCTTTGCAAAGTTTTTTCCCAATTTCAATGTCACTAACAATCTAGTTCCCAAAATATTTAGTAGTGTTGCATTTGTTTATGTCCATTATCAACATCGGGGCAAGCTCGATCCAAGGGCTCTCAAATGTGTCTTTGTTGGTTACTCATCCACTCAAAAAGGCTATAAGTGCTATCATCCTCCCACACGAAAATTTCACGTGTTTTTCGATGTCACTTTTGTTGAGGATGATCAATACTTTTGCAATCCTTATCTTCGGGGGGAGATATCATTCATGGAAGATAAGGATAAAGACTTTTTCCTTCTCGAGTTGCTTATGTTCAAGACATTCCCATTTGTTCCTATTCAGTCCTCACTTGTTCCTGTCCATTCCGAGTCCATCCCTACAGTCCCTCCTGTTTCAGCAGAAAATGATCTGCCTTCCACACCTGTAGCACAGAAAATAAACCATCCTCAACCTAAGGTTTATTCAAGAAAGAAAAGGCTGTTCTCTGAACCTATGCAGTCATCCAAACCCCGATGACTGTTGAGATAAGTACTCCAACGACTTCTCCCAATTCTAATGTTCCAGATACCCAAAAAGAAAATGACTATGACATCCCTATAGCTCTTAGGAAAGGAACTAGGACTTGTACCCAACATCCTTTATACCTTTTCATGTCCTACAAAAAGCTATCCCATAATCATAGGGTCTTTCTCACTAGCCTTAACAGTATTGCCATTCCCAAAACACTATTCGGAGCATTAGGAGATGAGGAATGGAGGAATGCTTTGAAAGTGGAGATGGAAGCTCTAGAAAAAAACAAGACATGAGATTTGGTGAAATTGCTGAAAGGAAATAAACCAATTGGGTGTAGATGGGTTTTTACTGTGAAATACAAGTCTGATGACTCATTAGAGAAGTATAAGGCGAGATTTGTTGCCAAAGGTTATACTCAGACCTATGTCATAGATTACCTTGAAACATTGGCTCCGGTTCCGAAGATGAACACGATTAGAGTGTTATTGTCATTAGCGGCCAACTTTGGATGGAGATTGCAACAATTTGATATTAAAAATGCCTTCTTACATGGCGATGAAGAAATCTATATGGAAGTTTCTCCAGGAATTGGCTCTACAAATGACGAGCAAGTAGTATGCAAATTAAAAAAGGCATTGTTGGACTTAAACAATCTCCAAGAGCTTGGTTTGGAAGGTTTACCAAAGTTATGTTGAGCAATGAATTCAAACAGAGTCAATGTGATCGTACATTGTTGATAAGACATTCAACTTCAAGGGGAATTACTGCATTATTGGTTTATGTGGATGACATAACAGTGACTGAAGACGATATGAAAGAAATTGAAAAATGAAAGAGATGTTTGGTGAAAGAATTTGAGGTCAAAGAGCTTGGTAAACTGAAATATTTTCTTGGCATAGAAGTGGCCCACTCTCGGCAAGGGATTTTTATATCTCAACAGAAGTATGTGATTGATTGTTTGAAGGATACTGGTAAACTGGGGTGTAAGCTAGTTGACACGCCCATAGAATTCAACCATAAACTGAGTGATGCCCCAGAAGATGCTGCGTTGCAGTTGATAGAGGTAATTATCAGAGGCTTGTTGGAAAACTGATTTATTTATCACATTAGACCAGATATAGCATATGCAGTTAGTGTGGTGAGCCAGTTTATGCATAATCCAAAAGAAACTCATCTCAAAGCAGTAAATGGAATCCTACAGTTCTTGAAAGGTTCACCTGGTAAGGAGATTTCGTTTAGACGAAGAGAAGGATCGAGTCTTGAAGCCTATAATGATGTTGATTATGCAGGATCAATTGATGATAGAAGATCAATCTAAGGTTATTTTACATTCTTGGGAGGAAATAATGTTACATGGATAAGTAAAAAATAGAACGTGGTTGCAAGATCGAGCCAGAAACAGAATTCAGGTCAATGGCACTTGGAATTTGTGAGCTCTTATGGCTGAGGATAATTTTGAAAGATTTGAAGATTAAGTGGGAAAGTCCAATGAGATTGTATTGTGATTATAAGTCGGCTATCAATATTGCACATAATCCGGTACAACATGATCGCATGAAGCACATAGAAGTTGATAGACATTTTATAAAGGAGAAACCTGATAGTGGCCTGATTTGCACTCCATATGTCTCCGCAGAGAATCAGCTCGCAGATATACTTACATAGGGGTTGTCCAATACAGTTTTTAAGAGTTTAGTTGACACGCTTGGAATGGATAACATCCATTCATCAGCTTGAAGGGGAGTGTAGAAAAATATACATGTGCTATAATATAGGAGATTCTGCAGTTATTGTATTTCCTGATTTTAGGGAATTAGTTCTGATTTTTCTCCTAAGATTAAGAGATTTCCTGATTTTATTCTTTCCTTGTTTAGTTTGATTCTTTCCTAGTTTAGCCTCTACAGTTGTAAATATATACATTTAAAGAGTCATAACTTCAATAATATTCTATCAAAAATAACTTCGATAATATTGAATTGATAGGTTTTGTCAAAATATAAAACTAAATTTATACTATATAAATGAAGAATTTTACAGAATTTAATTAACGTGTTATCGTGTTAGTATTTTTTTGAAAAATTGCATGTCGGTGCTTCATAGATGACAAGTAACTTATTTGCATGAGGATGGACCACTGGATTGAACTAATATAGGTCAGAAACTGGATTACATTGTCCCAGTAGGTTATCTACACTTAAAACGGTGAAGAAGCAATATCGTCATCCAATATTACTAAAATCATCTAATATCTATTTTTCAACATTCCACAACTGTGTAACAAAATATAAATATCTATAAATTAATAATATTGTTATAAATCTGGATGAGTAAAACAAACCTGAATAAATTCTATCTAATACCCGAGGAACGGCGCATAAAATAGTAGGTTTTAGCTCTCCAATGTCTTCAACCAATAACTTAACATCCTGCAGATAAGTTAAATGATTAAATTTACATAAGCTCCAGTATGACTAGAAAAATAAATGTAGCATTCTTACCCCACGCCAAAATCCTATTGAGGCCCCATGATTGATAAAACACTCTTCAATCACCCGATCAAAGATATGTGCCAAGGGAAGATATGATAGATATACATCATTGACAGTCAACTGAAAGATAAAAAAGTAAGAAGTTGAAACTCGTACTCAAATAATTTGAAATAATCAATTAATTGCTGCTTCAATGTTTTGACTGAAATTGGAAGAAACATTTTAAGCCTCTGTTTGAGCCCGGTTTTAAGGGGAAATAGGTTTTGTAATAGTGATTTTTTTGGAGAATGTGTGGTTATATGTAGAAAAAAATTTGGGTTTACGTGTTAAAAAAATTTATTGGGAAAATGCGTAGTTGAAAATGAATATTTATAAAATGGGGCTCAAACAGGGCTATATCTTATTCATCAACTTAATCCACGACAATGTGCCGAAAGTAAATATATGATAGTTACCGATTCTTCCACACTCCCTAGAAGGCGCTTTACTCCAGCTATTAGTGTAACAATATTATTATTTGAAATCATGACGCCCTTGGGATCCCCGGTGGTTCCACTAGTATACATAATTGTACAAATGTCACTTTTCTTTTTCACTGGTAGGTCAAACTGTTTATTACCTCCCTGCAAATTGACAGAGGAGCCATAATTAGGTCAAGCAACAGGTAAGCAACCCACACTAACGAGAAAAATGACAAAGTAAAAAACTAGGAAGAGAAGGAAAAGACTATATTCAATCTTATTGGATCAACCAACATTATATTGTATCATTAAATTAACGTCTGCCAACAATGTTGTATACACAATATACCTTTATACACGTACCATCATTCAGAAAAGAAAGTTATATATTTCACAAATGCAAGAGATGCTACCAGGAGAAAAGATTGTATTTGCTTGTTGTGAATGGTTCATGAAATAAACCCAAGCAATCAAGATATGGCAGCAACTACACAGCATAGATAAATTGGATTTCATTGTCACCACTTCCCTGCATTCTCACCCACATACCAAAAAAATGAAAATTATCCTCCCTGCATAAGTTGCAATTTGCAGTTGCACATACATCTTCAGTATATTGCTTTATAGTTCCCGTGTTTTATATCTTGGCAGAACTCCCCAAAGGACGTAAAAATTAGAAAAGAAAATGTGGTAGAAAGACAGCCTTCAAGGGCAGCACTTCACAAGTCAGCCATTTTCTCCCAAGTCCCAACCACAAATTTTACTCGACTCCTTCAATCCAAGTATCATAAATATTATTGGTTGAAATGGAAGAGAAATGAGTTAGATATTTGCAGCAAGCACATGAAACAGTGTGTTTTTCAGATAGAAGGTAATTTATGAATTACAAATTTAGATTGGCAAATAACACAGATCGTCAAAAGTTCAGTTTTTTTTTTTTGTTCTTTTCTAATGACTATAAAAAATCATCAAGGACCTACAAATTTCAGGTCCAAATAACAATGTTGTTCGCCTGCCCAGTTTACCGGGCTATGTATTAAGTGCTTAAATTTATCCATGTCAAGCTTAGGAGTAAATTGTCCAATATGGCAATGATGGACAATACAGTAACTTTTTCAATCATTCTGCTAACAACAATTCTCCATGCTGGAAGTAGGACAACTGAACTAGACTTCAATCACTTAGTGATCAATCAAATTTTCCAATGGCTTCTAAAGAGGAGAATATAGAAATAAGAACTTTGTAATGGATCCCCAAGAAAAGGACCAAGTATATATATAACCCATGTACACGAAGGTAAGAAAAGATCTTTGATAAGCATTTCACATACAGTTGCAGCTCCTAAGCTACAGAAACATGCTTCAGGATTCATAAGTGATAAATAGTAAAGAATTCAAAATACAATAATCAAAGTTCTCTTTTGTTTAGCAGGTTGAAAAATGAGGAGGAAAATACGGTCTCATTCATGCATTATTGACATTTTTCTGGTGCATAAACAAGGTTCAACATGCAAGTAAATACGATATTATAATCTTACCGATCAAAGTTGACGGAGATTGCTAATATCTTCAAAAAATAGTCCATAACAGCTCAAGCAAGCCTCTAATGTAATGACCTGGCCTCCACGCCCAAATCATTAACTTGCACCGCTATGAGAAAGCCTAAGATCATCTTACCCCTCACGAATTTTTGTCACGTTCCCAACATTCGAACACATGACTTTCCCTTAAAAGAGACTTAAGTTGAATTTTGATACCGATTGAGCAAGTTGTTCAATTGGTACCAGGACTTGCCCAATTGGTATCAGTATTCAACTTAAATCTCTCTTAAGGAGAGATCATGTGTCCGAATATTGGAGAACACGACAGAAAACCGTGAAGAATAAATGGGTAGATGCCCTCTCAAAGCGAATAATACGTAAAAGAACGGTCGGACACAAGGCTTGGATCGTTACATCTAACTACTGGTATGAGAGCCAGACATTTACATAATGCCTTACTTTAACCAAAATTTCCCCTACGACACTACAAAATAATGAAGCAAAATTATTTAACTTCAGTGGCATGTAATATCAAAAAGAAGCAAAGAAACTTCTGCATATTTCTTAAGTTATTGGTAAGATTGTCTCTCTAAATTCGGCTCATATAGTTTATATCCCTATTCTCCAACAATTTCGTCTTCTATCCTCGCCTATTTGACATCTTGTATGCAAGGTATATTAACTTTACACTTGTATATCAACCTACTATTTCAAGGATTTTCTTACAAGTGTCACTAAAATTTAAGCTCCTAAGCTAGATCTATTATCCTAGACTAACTACTTTACCCATCTATGTCCATTAGATTGCAGAAACCTTTACTTACATTTCAACAACTTAGGCCCCAAAGTTCGTGATGCTTATGGATGAAAAGAAATTAGGACAAAATGACTTTGATACTCATCATAGCCATATTTCTAAGCAATAAATAGGGGCAATGGGAGGTGCAAACTGGACATGACCTAATGTTGAACCTCGTAAACAAAGTAGTTACCTTAAGTTCGAAATGACAGCCATATGGTAGTTAGCTGAGAAGTTTTCCCACTATACGTAGCAATGAGTGAAACAACCAAGAAAGAAATAAAAGGTTGAAATCAAAAGGCTTACCAATAACAAAAATTCATCCCAAGAATATATATCAATGCCAAATTTTTCAACTTCTTCCCTCTGTTGAGAAGTGACTTTCCCAAAGCTCACAATAGCTGAAACAAATAAATAAATAAAAGAAATTTTATTATCACTTTTTTTGCATTTAAATACATAAAAAATAATGAAACAGAAATCTGGCATTGTTGGTGACTTACTTCTTAAGTATTTTGTTGCACTAGGAAGGGTTTTGACCAGCTGCAGGGCGAAAAGTAGATGAAATTTAGCAAAATGTGAACAAATTATAAACTTGATACCTTAAATATTGTTTTAAATACACACAAATATGTCGAAACTATTGCAGCCATAAAAAGCCAGACAATTAATTGTTTATGTAGCTATCACTAAAAACAGATAAAAGTGAAAACCATGAGTAGATAATTAAAATAAAATGGGAACCATAAATAAAAACCAAGCAGAAAAATTCATAAAACTTGGCAACTGTACCTCGGGAATCTTCTTCTCTTCTACAAAAGCAAGTGTAACCTCCGCATGGCAAATAATGAACTCAATTGCACCAGCACCTAAGCCATATACAATAAACAATTTATTCTCATTGGGATCTATATGGACATGGATAGTCTTTGTACATAAGAATCGGTCAAAATCCAGAACCAATAAAAACCTATTGTCTTGGCCCTCTTGGGCGACAACATTACAAAGGCAACCTCACTAAAGATAATAGCATATTAGTCCTGTGATATGTCAGAGGTACATATCAACTGATTATAAGTGCGTAAATAGACAGATGCATGCAACAGAAAGGATGATCCATACCTAAGGTGTCATATAAGGGAACACAATAAAGCCCATGAGCATTACATGCCTGCATTAATTTGTTGGTGTTAGGAAAATTGCAGCAAATTCTATACAAGATATTCACATCGACAATTTCATTGACATCTATGGCAGGAGAAGTTACCACAAAATCAAGAAATTCAGAGAGGGGAAGAAGACAGAAAGAAAAATAGAAGCAGAGAAATGGAATAAGAGAACATATATGCACATATTTTATTTCCTCCTCCATGTTAAAGAAAATTTTGACATATATACATGTCTGCTCTAGAGTTCCTTGTGTAGTGCATCAGTTACCCAGAATTTACAATACACGTAAAGAACAGAAAGATAAAGGAGAAAGGAAAATGGGTAACAAGTGTATGGAGCTAATAAATCCACAAAAGACATGAGCTTTATGAAAAATAAACAAAGGAAACTATAATCTGCGGAAATGCAAAATTTAAGAACATAATAAAGAACAGGACATTTATCGATATTCTATTTGGAATAGATCAAGAATTGCCCCCAAATTGATTGGTAAACAACATGAATTGACATTATACAATGATCCTGAGGGACGATTTCAAAACCTCCCTTAGGTGCCATTTCGAGTGATAAAATAGCTCGGATCTATAGGTGGTTAACTAACCAATGTAAAATACATGGGCAGAAGCAATAACAATCTTCTGTATTTCTGTGAACATTCCATGACTTAGTTGATGTGAATAAGAGATCAATGCATGCGATACCAAATAAATACGAGCCAGTTTACAGATATTCAGATAATATATTTAAAAAAAAAACAAGAAAAGAAAAGTAAGATCATAAGAGAAGAACTGAAAACTATGAGAAGACATGATTGGATAGTTTATTACAATTAGTTCATGCGACCCATAAAATAACAAGGACCTTAAGGACTAAGGAGGTTATTCCTTGCACAATTGATTATAACACGTTTTTCCTGTCATGATGATACTTACAACATGATGCATACATGTGCACACATTCAGAGAAAGGGGATGAGCAGAAACAGTAAAAAGAGAGTACCTCCATACTCATAATCCACTCTGGGCAATTAGCGCCATAAATACCACATCGACCTCCCTATAATTATTATTAAATTGAACAGAAAGTGAGATATTAAGTTTTTTTGCATTTCAATTAGTATTTTAAAGAAGACTGAACCTAATCAACTTTGATAAGTCATATCAGGCAGAAGTCAAATACTCAACAAAAAGTCAAAAAAGAATAGAGAATAAAATGTCACGACTCAGAAATCTAACAAACATTTGCAAAATAAATACTTATTTTAATGACCCATAAGCACAGTTAACAAACCATGCTTTGTTTGGCAAATTAAGTACCAAGATATGACATTGAAAGAAAGTGAACCCAACGTCCCAACGTAGCTGGTTGTCCACAAGGTAACTTTGAAATAACCTTTTAATGGTAGGTACTTCAAAAGAACTTGGGTACAGGAAAGCCTTTTAAGGAGACTATGCGTCTTCGTGTTGTTTGAAACAGGGAAAGCTAGCTTGATAATATGTATGACAGACGTAAAATTGCATTAGAACAGGAAAAACCCAGAAGAAGAAGATAAACACTGGCTATTTAATTCACAACAAGCATCCCAAGTCTTTTTATATTCTCTTTCATGCTGCGTAATTTGTAGATGGATCCAAATGGGTTGATCATCTATTTTTACACTGTGAAGTTGCAAGGATGCTACAGGGAAGATTATTGCATGAAGAAGACTTAGCTTCATTTATTTTTATTCCTCTAAACGTCAATTGGTTTCTGTTTGGCAAGAAAGGCATAGTAACATGGCTGTCCTTTGGGGTGATATAGACAGAAAGCAATTGCAGAATTTTGAAAGAGAGAAGCAAGTTATTTTTGAGTTATGGGAATAGACAAAATTCTTGGCATAGTCACTTATGGGCCTCGACATCTAAGGCATTTGTTCTCAGTTGGAAAGAATTCTTCCTGATTTCAAAGGGGATCTAAGCCCACCATGAATAATAAATATAGCCTTTTCATTAACAGAATTTCATTTCTTATCATACACAGAAGACAGACTAAAAACAGCTATGAGAAAAAGTTTGAGACACGCTAGATTATGACTTACTTCCTCAATGCCGAGGCTGCGAACGGAGTTCCCAACTTTGACCACTAAGTCATATACCTCTTTGTAAGTCATCCATACATATTTACCGGGCTGTAAGTGAAAGCAACAACCCCAAGAATTAGGTGTAATACAAAACAACCACAAACTATAAACTAAGTCTAATTTCCAATAATTGGGGGGTTGCTACATGAATCCTTTCTTGCCCGTCCGCATCCAGTGAAAAGGGGGGAAATTAGTAGGAAGTCAATGTTACAAGCATGGATGCATAAATTGCTTCTATCATGCAATCTACCTTTCCATCAACGAATTCACGGCGACCAAGCATTCTGTTATTTGGATATTTCTCTACTGACAAACTGTGACAGCAAAAAGTTCAGTTCAATCTATGTTCAACATAAAGAGTGAAATGAAAGAAGTATAATTCAAGCAGTATATTTATGCAATCATACTATCAAGTCAACTATTGGAACTAACTCAAGCAAGCAAATTAATCCTTCGTTTCTTTGACTTGCTGATTCAATAATGCATAAACTAGGGCACTAACACATAGAGGAATAAAAGCATACACCAATTATTCCAGAAATTCTTAGAAAAGTAGAAATAGGAAAGTATATACACTTTGGCTTGGTAGCTTATCACTGATATGAATTTGATTTAATGGTTCAGATCAAAGGTAGCAACTTCAGGCTATGGTGAAAAGTTACCACCATTGCTCTCCTAGCATAAATTGTGTGACGTGTGCATCAAAATCATCAAACTGGGGTATATCCTTATTTGTGCAGTCAAGATCATTGCTTTCGTGCTAAAAACTTCCATATTCATCAAAGTCTCTTGTCCAAACCACAATTTCTTTGTTGCTACAATACATTTAATATATATATATGCACATCAAATTGTGGTATATCCATATTGTGTAGTCAAGATCATTGCTTTCATGCAAAAAACTTCCATATCCATGTCAACTGTCAAAACCGCATTTTCATTTGTTTCTACAATTAACATATATATATGCATCAAATTCATCAAAGTGTGGTATATCCATATTTATGCAGTCAAGATTGTAGCTTTCAAGTTGAAAGCTTCCATAACTCCATCAAACTCAACAGTCTAAAATCACAATTTATTTTGTTTCTACAGCAGAAACTTAAGTTTTGAGTGACGCAGTGCATAAAGACAAACTTAACCACTAGCAACCAGTAGTAACTCAGATCTTTTTGTCAAGTCTGTGCAAAATCAGTTGTAAAATTCCATATTTCACACATCAAATCCTTGACCTTATACAAAATTTAAACCTGCAATTAGACATAATAACAGAAAAAAAAAAAAAATCGTTAACAGATTCAACACAACACATCAAAATACCTCTCCACAATTAAACTTCGAATCCAAAACATCAAAATACGAAAATGAATTAATGAATGTTGAATAAATAAATCTACAGATCACTTTTCTAGTAAAATCGAGAACACAAAAGGTCAAAAACTAACCGGAAAATATCCCAGCAGCTGTCAAGTCCTGGAATCGGCTCCGGAAATCCATCCTTAGCAAAAACACTCCGATAAACTGGTCCCATCGGTGGCCTAGCTTCCTTTGCTGGTTCCACTTCAACTATAAAATTCTTCCCCGGCATTTTCGATTGTTGTTTCCCTCTTTACAATAAATATGTATATATATGAATCTCTGTGTGTGTAGACTTGAACGAGGACGAGATTTGATTTTAAGGACACTCAGGCAGAAGAAATTGGCAGAGGGGAACAAAACAGGAGCCCAGTATTTTGTAGGGAGAGGAAATCGCCAGCGCATGCAGTGTTTGACTTGGAAGAGAAAAGTACATACAAAACAATTGCACATGTACGGGAAACTTTTGCTCGAGGTCACTTAACTTAAATATTTGTTTCGTGTTAGTCTTCAAACTTTAATGAATTTCAAAAAGCCAGTTAACTTACAAATTTTGTTTTAATTTGATTATTGAATAACGACTCTCTTATGAAAGAAAGTGCCAAACAGACTTGCCTCTGCTAACTACTACATTTCCTATAGACTGAAAGCTAGTTATAGTAACAAACTATCTCGTGCTTCAAAATGAATGCATGATGTTAATTGAATTTTTCCTCTTTTTGTGTGGTTGAAAATTAGATTTTTAATAAAAATTGATGAAATGTGTAGTTAAGAAATTGATAGTGAATCTCGTGAAATGTGCGATTAAAATTAATTATTAACTTTCACTTAGTTTTTTAGCAAATTTTAATCTATACAAAACAGGAACAAATATTTTTTTCTAGAAGTTCTTTTTCAGTCTAAAAGCATGTTTGGTAGAGATTAAAATCGGATTAAAATTGAAAAACTAGTTATTGTTAACTTTTATTAGATGAGTGAGACTCAATAAAGACTATATTTTCAATTTTAAACTGTACCAAACGGACTCTAAATGTTTTATCTTTGTTTTTTATGGATAAATTGAAAATGAGTTCGAAATTTAAATCAAAACAAGTCAAGGTTCAAATAATCGAATTGGTGACAATCTTTGTGTTGAAGTCTTGGTCTGATTTCTTGCTTTTCTAATTAACACGATCAGGTTAATTCTTACGTCTTATAACATTGCTTAAATGGTGAAATAATGCAAACTCAATCCATGTTAGGTCTTCCATAGACATGTAACGAAGACTTGTGAAATGGTCATATTGAAATTAAATTATAAGTTATCTCCTCACTTTAGAATAAAATGAAGTTTAGTAACTAACATGGAACGCACCAATAAATCGGGTGACCTCCAATAAAAATTTCTTGTGTATATAAACGAACACACGTATGGAAAGGGGTCTCTGTTGGGGACCCCAACCATGAGGGTCGAGTTGAATATTATGTGGACTGAAGTATTAGTGTGGGACCCAAAGCCAGTTGGGGTAGAGTTGGAATTTTTCTAAATGTGGAGATTTTGATTTTTTTTTTTTTTAAAAAAAAAATTACTTATAAGTACGTTATACTTGAGTAATAGGGTGTTTGATATAGATTAAAATCAGATTTTTTTAATCGGTACAAAATGGGCTCTAAATGTTTATCTTTATTTTTTATGGATAAATTGAAAATGAGTTCGAAATTTAAATCAAAACAAGTCAAGGTTCAAATGATCGAATTGGTGCCAATCTTTGAGTTGAAGTCTTGGTCTAATTTCTTCCTTTTCTAACTAAAACGGTCAGGTTAATTCTTATGTCTTATAACATTGCTTAAATGGTGAAATAATGCAAACTCAATCCATGTTAGGCCTTCCTTAGACATGTAACGAAGACTTGTGAAATGGTCACATTGAAATTAAATTATAAGTTATCTCCTCACTTTAGAATAAAATGAAGTTTAGTAACTAACATGGAACACACCAATAAATCGGGTGACCTCCAATAAAAATTTCTTGTGCATATAAACGAACACACGTATGGAAAGGGGACTCTGTCGGGGACCCCAACCATTAGGGTCGAGTTGAATATTATGTGGACAGAAGTATTAGTGTGGGACCCACAGCCAGTTGGGGGTAGAGTTGGAATTTTCCTAAATGTGGAGATTTTGAATTTTTTTTTACCACTAATTTATTGGAAATTGAAGAATTGCCTATAAATTCAAGATTGTCCATAAAGAATGACATTTGAATACTTCTTTGTTGCAAATATTCAATAATTTGGTCTAAGACAAATCGTATTGACTAAGGTAGCCAGGTAGGGCTTGTTTGGTATCGCGGGTTTGTTATCACATGTGACCAAATTATCACTCTTCTTCACTTCTATTATTTAATATTTTTTAGCATATACTTTTAAATATGTAAAGTTTGTTGGAGCAATATAATTCAATTCACATTCAAGATAATTTTAGGTCGCGCATATATGTGATTGTGCATATCGATTGTTTTTTTGAGGAGGGTGAAGAGGAGGGAGGTACCAATTTTCGAACTTTTCACATCAGTTATAAAACAACAATTCATAATCAATTGAGATAAGATGAATTAATTGTGCATATCAATTTTTAACTAATATTTTATTTTTTATTGTTAATTTAAAATGATTAAATCTTGCATTTAAATTTGTTTATTTTCTATTCCAGAATACTATCGCTGAATAGATAGATTTTTACGTATCAAGTCAAATACAAATTATAGTGATACGGTTTACTTCTACAGTAAAATATAGTTTGGGTAGCACAGAAAATTTCGATAAATTTGGTCTGTTTACAACACGATTGAAAATATTACCTGTTTTCTCCCATTTTCATTCTAATTGCAGTTTTGGTTGAAGCGCTCAAATAAAAATGGAATTGTATAATTTATTTTTATGTTGTATTGTTATGAAGGTTCTATTGATTTTGGAAAAAAAAAAGTTTTTATTGTAAAAAATACTTTTATAAGATTATTTTGAATTATTTATTTATTAGAGAAAAAAAACATGCAAGGTCAATTAAATGCATCCGTTTCAAGTGGTTGCTTTTGAAGGTCAAGTCACTATCAGTAAGCTACGCAACCAAATTGACACGTTGTGGTAAAGTCTTTATAAAATATAATACTATTAGGCTTCCTTTTATACACAATATTTTTCTACTTTTGTAGCGTTTGATAGGCAAAAAATTTCCGAAATTTTTTTCCACTTTTCCACATTTTTGAGGAAAATAATTTTTTGATGTTTTGGTTGGAAAAAAAATTTCCAATTTTTTTTTTTTTTTGCAATTGAAAAAAATTCTAGATATAATGATAAAAAAATTCATCACTTTTATTAACAATTTACATGCAAAACAAAGACAAACGAATGGTATTCGATATGGTATTTTTTTATTTTTTTTTTGCAATTGGAACAAATTCTAGACCCAATGATAGAAAAAATTATCACTTTAATGGACAATTTTCAAAAAAAGGAAATCAAACGGACACTAAACTTTCAACATTTTCAATGAAAAAGTATATCAATAAAACAATTTCTAAACAAATCAATTGCCTGTAAAACATTTTCTTTTCACCCATTTTTCATATTTTCAATCAAACGGACCCTTGGATTAAACTCGTCATTATTTTTAAAAAATGTGTAATTAAATAGTAGAGTTAATTTAATCCATGGTCACTAAACATTTTTATAGATTACTATTTACTCATCGAAATTTAAAAGTTATTTTTTATTACTGAATTTTGCTATAGGTTAATACTTGCTCATCAAAGTTTAAAAAGTTATTCTTTACGTGCAAAATATCTCAATCACTGTTTGACAACTATTACTTGAAAACTCTTTTTTCTACATATTTATTTTCAACCACATATTCACACAATAAAATATTTTACACGTAAACCTAAAACTTTTCTCTAAACATACATTATTCTAAAAAACACTATTCAAAATTTTATTTTCCACAAATAATGATTGTCAAACAAGGACTTGTTGCATAAATGTGTGATTAAAAATAAATATGAAAATTAAAGAATTTTATTTTAAAGGGAAATAAACAAGAGCTAAAAAAAGTTATTACATTAAAGGGATATTAATTTAATAATAAATATTTTAAATTCATTTTAATTGAATGCTAATAAAAATATGATATATATCAAGCACTTTTGTACTATCCTAGTGAAATTATATGATAATAGAGTAGTTTACTAACTAATAGATTACTCGATAGTTACATTGTATTTATTTCTTTATCTTCTCACTTAAACACTTTGATTGATTGAATCTAATTTTTGACTATTATATTCATCAAAGTTTTTATCTAACACTTGAGTTATCATTTATTACTATTCATTGAAGGTTAGTCTTTCTTAATACTTACTTTGTTTGTATTTTTTATCAAGAAAGAAATTCCATTGTAAAATCACTTTGATGAAGTGTGGGTCGTGTTGAAATCCCTTAAATATCATCATTGTATAAGGATCGGTGCTCCTTGTTGTAAGTCATCATGTGGCTCATATCAAAATCCCGTAAAACTCAATAATAAGAGTCGTGTTGAGGTCCCTTAAAGTTCAACATAGTGAAAAGGTCTTGCTCGTGACGGAGAGTTTGATAACGGATGACGTAGATAATTACTTTGGATCGAATTTCTATAATTATATTGTTTGCATCATCTCTCCCTTTTATCTATCACCTTTATATTTTTGCTTGGTATAAGAATTAATATATTTAGTTTTTACTTGCTTGAATTTAGATTAATTTTTCGAAAAAGTTTTAAAAATCAATTCTACCCCTCTTGGTTAGTTATTCTTGGGCTTCAATTAGTATCAGAGCAATGTGCTCAATTTTAAAGATTTCACAATTTTGAGTAATGACTAACCATATTTTTCAAAATTTTGAGAGACGTTCTACAAATCGTCCTCATTTCTTTGATGGTACTCATTATAAATATTGAAAGTCTAGAATGACAATATTTATTCAGTCAATAGATTATAATATTTGGGAAGTAATTGAATTTGGTCCCTATGTACCTAAAAAGTTATTAAAGAGGATAATAAACCGGATCAAATAATTTCTAAACCTAGAGAATAATATAATGAAGAGGATAAAAGAAAATTGTCTTTAAATGCTAGAGCCAAAAATACACTTTATTTTGCTTTAGATAGAAATGAATTTAATCGTATTAGTACATGTGATTTTGCGTATGATATTTGGCGTGTTTTAGAAATTACTCATATTGGAACTAGCAAAGTGAAAGAAACTAAGGTAAATCTCTTAGTTAAAGATTTTGAAAACTTATTTATATAAGCGAATGAACCGATTGTTGACATGATCACTCGTTTTATCGATATTGTTAATGATTTCAAAGGCTTTGATAAAAAAAAATTCACTAATGGTGAACTTGTGAGTAAAGTACTTAGGTCACTCCCGGAAAAATGGAGTTCATTGAGAATGTTGATAGAAAACACCATAGATATCAACACATATCTATTGGAAGAGCTCTATGGAACATNGGAAAAATGGAGTTCATTGAGAATGTTGATAGAAAACACCATAGATATCAACACATATCCATTGGAAGAGCTCTATGGAACATTGATGGAATATGAGCTAAATTACGTCGAGACAAAGGAGAAAACAATGAAAAGCAAAGAACAGAAAATGTGCCAAATTGCTTTAAAATCCGTAGTTGATGAAGACACTTCAAACGAAAATACGAATGATGAAAAACTTGATAATCTAGTTCTTCTTGTTAAAAAAAAAAAGTTTTAGCAACAATCGTCAATTCAAAAAGGAAGAAGAAAAGAGTGAAGAGAAGAATAGATCTATAAAAAAAAAAAACACTTCAATCAACATGGGATGAGAGTGATGATGATGATCATGAAGAAGATGGAAGCCAAGAGGAAATTGCCAACATGTGTTTCATGATTATTGATGATGAGATAAATTCAAACGAAAATTGTTTATATGATGAATTATCTACTTCTTATAATGAAATTCTTGAAAATTTTGAAAAACTTGTTTTAAATTATTGGATCCTTAAAAAAAGAATTTTTTATTGAAAAATAAGGTAAATAAACTTTTGGAAATTCAAAATGATTTTGAAAAAGAAAAAGTCGATTACGATTATTTAATTAAGGAAAATTCCTCTTTACAATATAGGATTTTAGATTTGGCTCAAATTATTCACAAATTTACTCAAGGTAAGAAAAGTTTTGATTTAATGCTTGGTGAGCAAAATGTGTTTTTAATAAATGAGGAATTTGATATAGACCATTTTTGAAACAAAAGTCTCTTAAGAATTTATTTGTTAAACCTTCAACTTCTCATATTTCAAATGTCACATGTAATTTTTGCAATAAAAATGAACATACAGCTTTTTATTGTTCTATAAAAAGAAATTACATTTTGAAGACAACTATAACTGGATTCAAAAATCTACTAACACTAACTATCGAGGACCCAAGGATGTATGGGTACCAAAGACCAATAATTGAATTATTTTTGTAGGTACAAAAGAAAATAAAGAGCAAATGGACATTGGATAAATGATGCTCAAAGCACATGACCGGAAATCAAGTTTTATTGTCAGTTTCAAAATAAAGGATGGCGGTCATGATACTTTTGAAGATAATGCGAAAGGAAAAATCATTGACATTGAAATTGTTGGTAATCATTTAT